>OX424453.1:14487024-14779257 GCA_949152495.1 Lasius fuliginosus | reverse complement strand
CGTTCTCTTTCTGTAAGCGCCATTTCAATTAAATCAATGAATTGTAATATCGAAGAGATTGATAAATTCTTCATTCGCAGTCTTTAGCAATCTTAAGCCTATTCGACATTTGTCGATCCTTAACGCTTAAAAACTTCTAAACAAAATTCTACCCGATGATCAAAAACGAATTTATTATGTGACATTATGATGCAAAAAATTGCTATATCAATTTGCTGCAACAATTTGCAATGAAAGCAATCGTCCATTCCTACACACATTACAATTGAATTTTTTTAAGCCTTAAGGATCGACAAATGTCGAATAGGCTTAAGATTGCTAAAGACTGCGAATGAAGAATTTATCAATCTCTTCGATATTACAATTCATTGATTTAATTGAAATGGCGCTTACAGGAAGAGAACGTATAGTTATTTTGATGATGCGGGGATACGGAGATCGGGAACGGTCTTTCAGAGATGTCCGTAATTTATTTAATATTGAGTTTCGGGCCGATCGACAACAGATTTCTGCAGCCACTGTTCAGAAAACATGTCAGCGTTTTCGAGATACAGGAAGCGTTAAAGATCGGCCGAGATCGGGTAGACCTAAAACCGCAACGAACGAGGACTCTTCAATAGAGATATTACAATCATTCATAGAAGACCCTAACCTTTCTACCCAAAAAGCCTCACAGGCACATGATACTAGCGAGACATCCATTCGTCGTGTTCTCAAAAATGCAAAATTTCACCCATATAAAATTAATCTTGTTCAGGAATTAGTTGCACATGATTTTGATCGTCGGGTAGAATTTTGTGAAATTATGATGCAGAAAATTGATGAACATCCCGAATTTATAAATAAGATTGTTTTTTCAGACGAGGCCACATTTTTATTAGACGGTGCAGTAAATAGGCATAACTGTCGATATTGGAGTGATATTAATCCGCATTGGATGAGAGAAACAAATTCCCAATATCCACAAAAACTAAATGTATGGGCGGGAATAGTTGGAACGCACATAATAGGGCCATTCTTCATCGATGGAACTCTAACGGCTGAAAAGTATTTAACTATGCTTCGAGATGACATTGTTCCTAGCATTCGCAATATCTTCGGTCAAGATTTTGATTCAGTTTGGTTTCAGCAGGATGGTGCCCCTCCACATTTTGGACTACAAGTGCGAAATTTTTTAAACGACACTTTTACTGAAAGATGGATAGGAAGGAGGGGATCAATCGAGTGGCCACCTCGATCACCCGACTTAACCGCTTTGGATTTTTTCTTTTGGGGTTACTTAAAAGACCGAGTTTACAAAACAAAACCTCGAAATTTGGATGATTTGCGACACCGAATTACTACTGAAGTGGCATTAATTACGATTATATGTTGGAAAACGTTAGTAGCAATTTTTATCAACGATTAGCTCACTGTCAAACTGTACAAGGTCAACAGTTCGAACATTTATTATAAACGCATACTCAATACTTTATTAACACACACACCACACCCCCCCTCCACACACACACGCACACACAAAAGGGATCAAATTCATGACACTTCCACGCAGTTGATCCTGGATAACGCTAAGTGCATGAAATTTCGAAATTTGAACGGCCGCCATTTTGGTTGGGGGGGTCGTAACGACTTAAAATTTTAAGGGTGTGTTTGTTATTCGAAGGCCTTTCAAATGAGCCCCCACTCGACCCTTGGTGCAATTTAAAATTTTCAACCCCCCTTTTACCCCCGCGTACCAGGAGGTGGGGGATGATCGGTATCCATGTCATAGGGTAGCTTTTTTGAAAAATCAAAACACGTGTTTTCCGTTTTTTGATATTTTCGTTGTTACAAAAGTTATTTAGGTGTATCCAGACTTTTGGCGCACCCTGTACATATTATGCATTCATATGTAACATATATATATTTTCTTATATATCATGTATCTATATACATAGATAAATATATACATATATGCACATACATAAATGTGTGTGTGACCAAATGTTATTCCTCTTCAAATATATGTATATATACAGGGTGTCCCATTTTAAAAGTTCTACTCTCATAACTTTTCAGGATCAACGTTTGAAGGAAAACGACTCGGATAAAAGTTGTAGGGAACAAAGGGGGCTATCTAATAGTGACCTTGGATTCGACATTAAAGGTCATTTGAAGGTCAACTTCCGTTTTTTAAATGGAACCCCCTATTTTTCATTACATATTCTTGTAGCTTACCTCGAGAGCTTTCCAAAACACTATAATTAAGTTATTTTTCATTGAGTACTTTTCGAGTTATAAGGCTTGAAATTTACAGTATTTTGACATAAAATACAAAATATCGTGTAAAACATTCAGTTTTCGCTAATCTTACCTTAATACTTTTATGCATAAAATAATAAGACCAATCAATTGGTGTAAAAAAACACATAGTTGCTATTAAGATAAAGTATGTAATTTGCAACATGCAACTGCATACTTTTTTTGAAAGCAATTATGCATTTTCTTTACACCAATTGATTGGTCTTATTATTTTATGCATAAAAGTATTAAGGTAAGATTACCGAAAACTGAATGTTTTACACGATATTTTGTATTTTATGTCAAAATACTGTAAATTTCAAGCCTTATAATTCGAAAAGTACTTAGTGAAAAATAACTTAATTATAGTGTTTTGGAAAGCTCTCGAGGTAAGCTACAAGAATATGTAATGAAAAATAGGGGGTTCCATTTAAAAAGTTCAAAGTGATTTTTATGTGACCTTGACGGTGCTACTCAAGGTCATACTGATAGTGCTACGTAATGCATTACTTGAAGCCCTACAACTTTTGTCTGAAACATTTTTGTCTGCCGCGCTCAGTTTTCGATATAATCGGCTGATACGGGTGCTCTGAGACACCCTGTATATATATATATATATATATATATATATATTCATATATACATACATATATATATCGATGTTAATAAAATGTGTATATATACATACACACACACACACACACACACACACACACACATTTTATTAACATCGATATATATATGTATGTATATATGTGTGTGTGTGTGTGTGTGTAGTAATTGATATATAGTTCAATATATTATATTATTTGCAAATCACACATTTACATGTGAATTGCAAATAATAATAATATTATGAACTGTGTGTGTATGTATGTGTGTGTGTAGTATGTATGTGTGCAAAAATACTTATATATTGACATTTTTACTAATATTTATAATTTTTTTTCAGCGTATCAATGATGCTGTAAGGCGGGCGGTGAATCGCGAAAGGCGCAAAAAGAAAAAATATATACCTCTACCGCTCGCAGGATACGCATCATCCGGATACGCACCATCCGGATACGCACCACCCGGATACGCACCATCCGGATACGCACCACCCGGATACGCACCATCCGGATACGCACCATCCGGATATGCATCATCCGGATACGCAACTGGATCGGCCGTGCCATCCGCATACGTACCTGCGCCAACCGTACCATCCGGATATGTACCTGCGCCGGCCGTACCATCCGGATACATACCTGCACTGGCCGTAGTAACCTATCTTCCACGTTTTTAAAAAAAGACAAATATTCTCAATGTCATATATACACACATGCACACACACGCACCCACATATATATATATATATATATATATATATATATATATATAATAAATAGCTTATTTTTACTAAATTTCCGCATTTATTATGGTTTCCAGCAAGCCCATGTGCGTCGAGGCTTTCCAGAAATGTCCGCCTCTAAGATATTTCCCTGACATGCGTCAGACGGTAGCCGTCGGCGTCATCAAGACCGTCACCAAAAAGATGGATAAACTAGATGGATAAAGTCAATTTTATTTTATTTTATTTTTAATTGAATATCTTCATTTTTATAATTTTATGAGGGTTATAGGTTGATAAGACGCATACATATGTAATATAAATATAATAAATAAATAATAATAATTACTTGTGTAATTTAATGAATTAATTACCCGTGTTTGTACTTCCTACAACATTTTTTTACTTTTGTTCTCTTCATACAAATAAATTTTTTATATATTTCTTTCATTTCATAGTAAAAGTAAAAAGCAATCTGTTTACTTATACTGTAGAATGCAATCTATATTTTTTACATTTGCAGTTTAAAAAAAAGGAGAGAGAAAGAAGCGCGAGTGAATGTGTAAGCGAATATATGCGAGGAGCATGAAATGAATGAGCGATTAGAAAGAGAGATAGAATGAGTGTGCGACGAAGAGAAAGAAGATATGATAGACTGCAATGTAGTGCGTACATATACATATTGTACTCTCCACGTATAAAAGAGACAAAGATAATACGATTGTGTCTGTCCTTGTCACACAAACAGATTGCAGCTCCATCAATCACAATATCCAGCAATTAATGTTCTGTTCTGTTTTACTCTTGAGCCTCGATCTCGCACACACACATATGCGTGAAAATGTAAAAGATATTTAATTTTTTTACTAGACTTCTAATCTCACTTCTAATTGTTCACTAATATTCCTTCATGTTATCCCGTACTGGGACGCTATATCTTATGCACGGACTAACTGCAGAATTTTTTTATGTAAAATAAGTATTGTTACGACCTGACACAAGAAGCCGATAACAAAACTGTAATTATTTAACTTTTTTGTTTTTTTTATATGCAATTATAGTATCCCAAATCTGTTATTATAAGTATTTTAATCATGGAAAAGGATTTATTAATCTGTGTAATCAACAAAAATATATTTCGATGAACTGATATTCCCATTTCGTCGGTGAAACAGACATAGTTTTGGATCCCCTTAAGTTTTTACTTAATACTTATTATACTACTTTTTACTTGATACTTAAATTTCTTTTCTCGATTTGAATGATTTCTAATGATCATGTGTTATGTGTCATGTGTCATTTGATTTGTCTTTACAGCGAATATTAATAAATATAAGAATATAGAAATATATTTGATTTTGTAAAATATAAAATAATTGAAGTTACATACACTAAAGAAGTTAAATATATTGTGTATTTAGTTAAACCTTATTTTTTAATATATGGAAAATAATTTAATATAAGGAAGATAAACTTTTTTATTTTAATAATCATATTAATTCCATCGAGATAAATTCGATAACGTATAACATTGTTAGAGGTTATTTAAGCATAAAAAAGCGTAATTTCCTAATTTTCAAAATTAACTTTCTTGAAAACGAGGCTTTGCATGAAAAAAAAAGTATTTTACGTTTTTGACTTATATTTTTACATTGAATCATCTTTCCGGTTGTACTATCTATTGTTATAAAATAATCTGTATATATCCCTAACAGCACATATGTTCAAAAGATGTCCAGAGGACATCCAGAAGATGTAAAATATCCTCTGGATGTCCTCTGAACATCTTTTGAACATGTGTGCTGTTAGGGATATTAATGATGTTAAATTTTTTAGATGATAATAATGAAATCGAAGTTTGTGACTTATATAAAGAAGGAACTGCCGACTCAGGTAAAATTCTTATAATAGCAAATTTTTTGTATCAGTTTTTAGCTAATTTTTGTATAAAATATCATTTAATGTTTATATAAAAATAGAAACTTTGTTTTGAAATACTTCTGATAAATTTCTCAAATATAGATATTTCTTTTGTTACATTTTCTTTCACCTCTAATAAAATGTAATATATAATAAACGTAATATAATAAACAATTCATAAATTATACAATTTATTATTATATTACTGTTGTATTATCTACCTAACACATTTTAACATAAATATTTAAAGAATTTTTATATAAAATTTTGCAGAATATTACGAGAGCAGAGAAAAATCTTACGATGAATTGCATGCAGAAAAGCATTGAATGGTAATATTTTTTAAATAATTGATTGCATTTAGCTTAGTTAATTTATTAAATTTCGTAGATATTAAAAATAATTTTTTAGTTTTTTAAGTAATTTTATTTCTTTAGCTTTAAATGCTAATGTTAAAAATATGAGTCAAATCGTTAAAAATATTTATTCAATACTAAATTTGACAATGATCCAAAGGAACCTACAGATAAAAGATATATATATATATATATATATATATATATATATATATAAAGTTCTTTTATTTCAAACTTATGTCAAACAAAAAGTTCTTTTTTAACAAGACAAAAGTTTTTTTTATAGAAAATAATACATTTATTACTTTTTCACTTTTTTGTTATAATTACCATTGAAGACAAACCAAAGTACATACCGATGTATAGAAAAAAAACTACGAGTTGTAATAAGCCAAATAATCTTAATAATGTCATCTTCTGCTTCCTATTCAATTTTCTATTTTATTTTCTAAGCTTTTGATAAAATTTATATTTTTTAAATAAACATTTTCACTAATTTAATTTATAAATTATATTTCTTTTGTAAATAGAAATAATAATGAGAAAACTGTGTTAAATTACATATATAAAATACAGTTAATATTATATAAGTAATGCTCTTGAAATGGTAATGGCATGCAGAATCCGTCAATCATTGAATGTGCTAGAAATTACAAAAAATACATGTAAGAAATATTCATAGTATTTAAGCAACAAAGATTTATCATCTTTTGTTCTTCTTTTTAGGTACTAGTACGAAAGATATAACTCAATGTATCACTCGTTTTCCTGAACAAAATACTAGCAATAATAACAATTCAAACGAGTTTGAGGGTAAAATTATTATTTTAAATTTATAATAAAATAATCTATACTTATACAACGTTTTAATTATCCAAAATTAGTTTTGATTAACATTACAAGTTTTATGACACTTTTACACAAATTTATTTTATTATATATAATACTGATAAAAAAAAAACTAAAATTTATCGAGTTATTTAACATAGATAAAAAATTGGACTCATCAGTCATATATAATTTGTTCAATAATATTTTACTAATATTTTTTATTATACATATTTTATAATATATCACATAGAACTAATAAACATGATTTTTCAGAAACTACAAAGGAATACCAACAATGTAACGTTATTATTACAAAAATAGATATTACTTTTTAAAACTTTTAACATAATCGATTTTTTAGAAGAAAAATGTTACTTTTTTAGATTTTGTTCTTCTAAAGCATTATTGTCATACGTTGCGTTTTGTTTTACATTGTTGTAATGTGATACATAAAATAGAATCATACTTTGTGATATAAAGTGCAAAATTAGTTATTACGTCTTAAATAAGAAGAAAATTGTTGAAGTTAAAATATTAAACAAATAATATTCATTGTACAACAGTATTATTTCTTGATATACTAAATATGTAATAATTTTCATTTATATTTTCAAAACTTAAGATTGAAATTTTTTATACTTTGCTTTTTTATAATATACTCTATTATATATATATATATTTACTCTACTATAGCTTACTCTACTATATTATACTCTTTATAATATTATATGCAAAAAGTTACTAATATTCTCTTAAAAAGTATTTTAATAAAAATTATTATTAAAGTTGTGAAAAAGAGCATCTATTTTATTCTATAAATAACAAATTATTTACGTCCATCAGTTTCAACCTCATTAAAAGCAGACATACGCATAACGTAACATATCCGAGAGATGCTTCTTCAGACAATAATCAAGTCGAGTTTCAATAGTGATGCTTATACATTTGTAGTACTATGTTCCGAATAACTGACTGCTTCGTCAACATTATTGCTTATATGACGAGCACATCGTGTAAACTTTGTAAGAAATGTAGTCATCTGTAGTCATCTGGTAAAGACATGAAAGTATCGTCTAGAACAATAAATTCGATTTTGTCGACATTATGACCCAACTGTTTTAACTGAAAGTGTAACATACATTTATACATAATTATACTTTGACAAACACTGAGGCTGGTATTCGTAGTAGAGCTTTGATCTAGGAAAAATTCGATGAGTATGAATGTGTGTCTTTGGGACTGTAAAACCAATAATAAACCGAAAAACATGAGGTTAGAAAATCTGTCATCGTACTTCGTTAGTATTAATTATTTACGGATAATCCATTAAGCGAAAAAATCAAAGCTATATGTATATTAAGCTACATATTAATATGACATATTTCCTAACCTCATATTATCACTTCATTTCAGTACCTTATTATTTCTTCTACAGTCTCGAATCAATACGTATAATTTCGAAATATTTTTTACTTTTTAGCCAAAGTGATATTAAATGAGCATGTAAATTTCTCTTCTTTGTACAATGTAATAAGATATATTATTGTTATTTAGAGGTATTGATTATTGCATTTCAATACTTATTAATAATCTGAGATTGCAGTTTATTGATATATATATATATATATATAGCAATGTTTCAATAATTTATTGGCCTTTTTTACTTTCTCTCAGTGGTACAAGAGATTATTATTTTACAGTGACAAATGATATATTACTGTGTCTACGCAATACATACCAGTACTGTAAAAGACATGCATTTACAGTGTAAGACTTTAATTTTAAATCTGAATATTATTTGTTGTTTACTAAACTTTAATGAGGTATGTTTCGTAGGTCTTAGTGGTATGTATTATTGCTGATAACTGATTTTTATTGAAATTATCTTGTATGTAAAATTCTAATTTATGCTTTTAATTTAGATTATTAAATGTTAATTTTACTTTTACAGGAGCTGAGAATGAAATATCCTGTGCATCTACAGTAATTACATAACTGGTTTTTAACTGTCCTCAGAAATCATGAGAAAATCCATTTACAAACCATTCTGTTAAGGGAGAGTTTATTATTATTATTGTCTCCGCTTTTAAAATCTTGTGAAATGTTATGGAATCATCTGCTGTCACTAATTTAGTTGCTGTGTTTATCAAAGGATTAATATGTTTCTAGAGTTAACACGTTGCAGAATGCATAAAACATCTATATTCCTAGTCAGGTAATATCTGTGTGTGTGTATGTGTGTGTGTATATACTTTAAAATAATCTTTAACAATTTATCCACAGAATGCAGCATAATGTACTATCTACATCGTGGTATTTGAATGTATATGTCATGTTTTTTATCAACATATTCTTACAAATACATAAATTGGTAAGTAAAATTGGATAAAATTAAGTTTTCAGTTTGATTACACACACAGGGTGTCTCTGAAAAAAAGAACATATCAGGAGTATATCATCAGATGCAGAACAACAAAAAGAAAGCTCTGATAAAAAGATGGTTTAGGACTTTTCGATTTGGATTGTTGTTCTGCATCCGATGGTGTGCTCCATATGTTTTTTTTTCAGGAACATCCTGTGTATATATATTGTATATAAAATACATAATATTTCTTTTCGAATGCTATATGTTAAAACATACATTTTACTTTGATTCGTATATATATTATCTACAATAAAACATAAATGTTATTCTACAAATTTCTTTTAGGGTAAAGAACTGATTCTCCAATAACTCCAAAGATTATGCGAATAAATTTTGATACTCCCATAACGTTCTATAGGATTCTAGTAGAGAATTATGATTATATTCTTGATATTTAACTGCAATTAAAAGTATTACATCAGAATTGTACATTCAGATTAATTGCAGTAGAAATGTTTTACCAAAACGAATATAGTAGATATCTTATTAAAATATAGTAAATAACAAATAATCTTCAGATTAAAAATTAGTGATGTATCTAATTACTTACAAAAAGGATTTGAAAAGCCAAAATCCATAGATTGCTTTATTATATATATATATATATATATATATATATATATATATATTTGTAATAAAAATGATACTGCAGATAGGAATTATGTATTATTAGACTTCTTAAATAAATTATTTGCGATGCAGATAATGCAGTATGCAGTATTTTGGATATTTATATTAGAATACTATTTTCTGATACATACATGGACTGAATAGTAACATAAACATTTAATCAATCTTATCATACATGTTGAGAGTACAAAATTATTGCTTCTTCAATAAATACAGAAATTTAATAAATGAGCGTTGATGATTTTGTCTCATATCACACGATTCAAATAGTAAAGAGAATAATGTTGAACTTTATGGGAGGGAATCATCAATGTTCATTTATAAAATTTCTGTGTTTATTGAAAACAATAATTCTTTATTTTTTATTGTCAACATGCATATTAGAAGATTAATTAAATGTTTATATTGCTATTCAGTCAATGTATGTACCAGAAAAGTAGTATTTTAATATTATTATATAAAATCCCGAATACTGTATTATCTGCATTACAAATAGGTTACTTAAAAAGTCTAATAATATATAATTCCTGCAGTATCATCTTTACACATATATTAACATATATACATATATTAAAGCTTTATGGATTTTTGGTCTTTTTCCGTTTATAAGTAATTGGATACATTACTATTTTGAATATGTGTTATTTGCTGCATCTAAATACATCTTATTCATATGAGATTATGCAGTTGTGACATTTATGTGGCATTTATGTTTTATTGTAGGTAATATATACAAATCGAAATAAAATGTATGTTTTAACATGTCGCATTCAGAAAACAATATTATATATATGTATTACATATACATATATATTACAAAACTAAGAGCTTAATTTTATCAAATTTTACTTACCAATTTATGTATTTGTAAGAATATGCTGATAACAGACATGACACATACATTATTTAAATACCGCAATGAAATAATACATTACTTACGCTGCTTTAAGTGGATAAATCATTAAAGATTATTTTAAACTACGCACACGCACACGTACACACAGGTATTATCTGAATATAAATTTTTTAAGCATTATGCAAACATGTGTAAAGACTTTGAGCACAATAATCCTTCTTCGATAAACATAGCAACTAAATTGATCATAGCAGCTGATTCCATAACATTTCACAAGATTCTGAAAGCGTAACAGACATGACACATACATCAAGCGACGCGGTAGCGTCGCGACGCCAAGTATATAAAAATTTCTTTATAGCTTTTCGAAGTTGCCTATATACAGGGGCTGCGGCGCTACCAAGTAGCTTATCCGGAATTTTACCTCAAGTTAAACTTTCGATTAAGATATTTCTTGAATTAAAGCTGTAATAAAAAATCTAACGGCACTTTTATCATATAATGCGGATACAAGCTTTCGATTGCGACCAGTTTCAATAAGATTGATGCAGTCAATCCTGAGAAATGATTTTATTCATATATCAGAACGTGACTTTTCGTTCTTCAGTTCCAGATTCAGACTCACGTACGTATGCTCGCACGCACACATGCAAAGCGATTTTGTTCCTCAAGGTGCATTTACAGCGCTCATGTACGATTTTATTTGCTTGAGTGTGCAAATACGCCTTAAGAGACAAAATCATATGTGGATGTGTGGAGATAATGTTTATATTTTATACGCGCGGGGTATAATACGAGAAGAAAAGTAATAAAATAATTAACGGTTATGAGAATATCGCGGAATAGTGCAACACTAGGGAAAAGAAGTGATAAAGTGACATAAAATTATTAATGGTTAAGAGTATCGCAAAATAGTGCAAGGACAAGGAAGAGAAGTGGTTATATTGAATAAAGTTAGGTTATATTAGCGAAACTGAGCGAATGCTTTTACACTTAAGTGAATCTGTGCATTATCAATTAACATAATTCTCAAAAATGAATTGTTGGAAAATAATTATTATAGAAGCATTGAGGGAATATTTGGAAATTTTGGCTGGACATGTTTTCGATAATGATAAGCAGGTAATTATACGCACGAACGCGCATTCATATATAATGTTTATTTATATAATCCCAGTCAGCAAAGTCTGTTCGAACAGATTTTGCCAAACGTCTGCTACAAATTTTTGTCAGCAGAAAGACTGCAGATTGTATACAAAATCTGTTATATCAGATAATGATAGCAGAATGTCAGCAGAAATATTACAAAACCTGCTGACATAATTTGACAGCAGATCAGTAGCAGAAATCGAGCAGGATTTGCACAGAATTATCATAGCAGATTGGCAGCAGAAACCGAGCAGGATCTGCGCAACGCAGTTTGATGTCAGATTGGCGGCAGAAACCGAGCAAGATCTGCGCGCGCGCAATCTGATGGCAGATTGGTAGCAGAAATCGAGCAGGGCCTGCTAACATAGCTTGACATCAGATTGTCGGCAGAAACCGAGCAGAACCTGCAGCTTTTAGCCTTATATAATTTATTAAAATAGTGTAGTTTATTCGCTTACCGCTATGCGGCGCATTATTCACTTTCAATACCCGTATTCGAGTTCTTGTCATTAGCGTATATAAAGCCTGCAAAATGCGGTTAATAACATATGTAATTATTTCTATCAGTTTAATTTCTGATACGATTTCCGTACAGGGGAATTCAGATATTGAACTGATTTTTGAAAAATCGGATAGATAAATGTCCGATTTGCATTTATTCGGACAGAAATTGTCCGAATATAAAATATTTCGTTATTATCTACTTAAGATATAAAATAGAAATTAACTTCCATATAAATAAAATCTTTAATTTTATAAATTAAATTACTTAAACTTTCCTATATATATTACAATAATATATGTTATTAATATTATATATTTATGTTATTAATACAAACGTCAGACAATGACGTTCCGTGAATGTGACTATTGTATATCTCATTTATTATCTTTTAGTAAGCGAAATAAGCAATGTAAATTAATGAAGCATTTAAATGCCGCTATTCTATTTAAATTAAGACGGCAGGTCCTGCTCGGTTTCTGCCGACAATCTGCTGCCAGTTTATGTGCGCAGGCTCTGCGCAGTTTCTGCTGCCAATCTGACATCAAACTGCGTTGCGCAGGTCCTATTCGATTTCTGCCGCCAATCTGCTCACATTGCCTGTCAGCAGGCTCTGTCGACAGAACACGAGCTTAATGCGGACGCAGATGGCTATGGTTTTGATGTAGGATTTTGATCAAATTTGCTGCCAATCTGCGCGCATGCTGCTAACATTTTGCTTACTGGGATGTATATAAAAATGTAATTAATGCATAATTAATATTTTTAGGTTATCTTATAAATGGCTAAGCAATAAGTTGCATGTTTATGTTAAGTACAATAAATCTTGTAATTCTAAATCTCTCCCTCTTTCAAAAATATCATAAAAACAACAATATTGAAAACAAATTTTATTAATTGACAGTATAAATAATAAAATGATAAAATCATATTGCACTTCTATAGTGTCCACAAACATTTTGCGGATCAGGAATTACTCGCAACTTTTGGTTCTGAAAATGTGAATGTTTATTTTATATATAAATGTAATTAATGCATAATTAATATTTTTAGGTCACTTACGAGTGACTAAGCAATGAGTTGCATGTTTATGTTAATTCTATCAAAAATATTACATATACAGTTGAATTAAAAGCATCGGAGTTAGAGTCTGAAATAAAAATATTATCCATTTGTAAAAGAAGAGATATAAGGTAATAATTTTGTTTATAAATTACATAATAAAGGTTATTTATTTTCTTGGACTAAATACTTTAAGGACAAGATTTAGGGTCATTACACAAGCTTTTCTGTAACACGTTACGTTATGTTAAGTACTGACTGTAAACTTAGATTCGCATGTTTCCTTAATCTTCAGTCAACGCACAAAGAAAATCCTAACATAGCAAAAATATTACTACGTTATGATTTTCTTTGTGCGTTGACTGAAGTTTAAGATTACATACAAATCTAAGTTTACGGTTAGTACTTACAATTAATGTAACATAATGTATTACGCAAAAGCTTGTGCAATGGCTCTTAGTTTATTTATAATGGTTGAACTTAATTTTTTCAGCAATGAAAAACGTCAACGTGGAAATTGATGATTTATTCGGATGGAGCTGTCTTTTGCAATATAATGTTATCGGAGAGCATTAGAATATCTGTCATCGACAAAAGTAGTTCAAATTTGAATCAAAATGAGGAGGAAGAGTCAGTTAATGATGTTGAATTGCAGATTTTATTGGAGGATTATATAAAAGTTCATAATAATTTGGCAGCTGTATTGATTATAACAGAAGCTTACGATGCAGTTTTAGAAAATAAAAAACATTTTGAGGTGTCAACCACAAAACGTGAAACCACTATTTAGGTAAGGTATTGCAAAAGTCTTAATCTTTAATTTACTATTTATATATATTCTTGATTTATATTTTACATATGGAAAATTCAAATATGTGTACATGTATTGTGCATAGGAACAATATTGAGATTCAAAGGGGAATATGAAAAAGCTTATGCAATCTCTCTCTTTCTCTCCTCACTGAAATTTAGAAATTAAATCCAGAAATGAAGATATTTACTACAGAATTAATGACCTTAGGGATAACATTGCTAAAGAATAGAAAACGAAAAGCACTTGTATCGTAAAATGTTAGGTGTAGTTGAAGATACCAAAAATCTATCAAAGAATATAAAAGCAGATAATAAAAGTATTATTAAGTACATAAATACATACATATGTACACATATATACATATGTATATACGTATGTATATAAAAATATTTAAAAAGACGGATTTTTAGTTTTCAACTACACATAACATTTTACGATATAGATGCTTTTCTTTTTCTGCGTCTTTAGCAATTTTCTTTCCTTTAAGATCATTAATTCTACAGTAAATATTTTTATTTCTGAATTTAATTTTGAATCAGTGGAGAAAGAGAGAGAGAGAGAGAGAGAGAGAGAGAGAGAGAGAGAGAGTGTGTGTGTGTTGTATAAGCTTCTGCATATTCCCCTTGAGTTTCAGTATCCTACGATACGCACAATACATACGTATACACACATATTTGAATTTTCCATATGTAAAATATAAATCAAGAATATATACAACTTATGTTAAAGAAAGATTAAGTATAGTAAATAAAAGAAGATTAGGATTTTTGCAATACCTTTCCTAAATAGTGTTTACACATTTTGTGGTTGACGACTCAAAACATGTTTCACATGTTCTAAAGCTGCATCGTAGGCTTCTGTTTTAATCAATGTAACTGCTAAATTATTATGAACTTTTATACGATTCTCTAATAAAATCTACATTTCAGCATCACTAACTGATCTCCCTCCATTTTGAATCAAATTTGAACTATTTTTGTCGATGACAGATATTCTAATGCTCTTCGATAACATTATATTGCAAAAGGTAGCTCCATCCTAATAAATCATCAATTTCCACGTTGACGTTTTCTCATTGCTTTTAAAAAATGTTTAACTATTATGTCAAAAAAAATTAAATAGACTGTCTTGTCCTTAAAGTATTTAGTCCAAGAAAATAAATAACCTTTATTATATAATTTATAATCAAAATTATTACCATATTTTTCTTCTTTAACTAATGCTTAACATTTCTATTTCAGGCTCTAACTCTAATGCTTTCAATTCAACTGCATATGTAATATTTTTGATAGAATTAACATAAACATGCAACTCATTGTTTAGCCATTTGTAAGTGATCTAAAAATAATAGTTACGCATTAATTACATTTATATAAAATATATAAAATATATTTAATATATATATAAAATATAAAGAAATATTCACATTTCCAGAACTAAAAGTTGCGAGTAATTCCAGATCCGCAAAATATTTGTGGACACTATAGAAGCGATATGATTTTTCATTTCATTGTTCTTTATAAAGCCAATTAATAAAAATGTGTTCAATGTTGTGGTTTTTATATTTTTGGTAGAATTACCACAAGATTTATTTAAGTACATTAACATAAGCATGCAACTCATTAATATGTTAATTGGTAATGCACAGATTCACTCAAGTGTAAGCATTCGCTCAGTTTGTCTATTATAATCTAACTTTGCTTAATATGACATCGATTAGAAGAAATTATCTTCTAAATTCTCTTCCTTGCACTATTCCGCGATACTCTTAATAACCGTTAATCACTTTATCACTTTTTTTCTTGTGTTGCACTATTTCGCGATATATAAGCATATTTAATAAATTATTATGTCTGACAATAGTCTACAAAATTTTATTGGTATCCTTAATATCCTTATTATCCTGATTTGATCCTCTATTCTTAAAGTTATGAAATTTTCGTGCAGCTACACACGTATGTATAAGTGAAAGATATAACTACCTACTAAAAAAACCTTACATAGAGGTAAAAAAAAATACGCTAAATATATAAAAATTTCACAGCTTGTATGTAATAAAGAGTTAAAATAAATTTTTACAAAAAGCAGTGATATCCTATTAAAAAAACCTTACAAAAGTAAAAAATACGCCAAGTATATAAAAATTTCACAACTTGTATGTAACAGAGATTAAATAAATTTTTACAAAAAGCAGTGATATCCTATTAAAGAAACCTTACAAAGGTAAGGAAATACGCCACGTATATAAAAACCCTAAAAAACTTAAGAAAGTTTAAAAAAATATTTACTCCTAAAAAAACTTATAAAAATAATTTTCCTCTAAAGAAATAACCTTAAAAAATAATAAAATTTGAAAAATAATTTTCTACTAAAAAGTATTCTCTAAAAAATAAAAAATCAAAACTAAACATGAAATCAATAATTAGACGAGTATTTAGAAGCAATTCAATTTGTGAGGGTTTGAAATAGTATTTGCCATAAAATCAATCTTGCATTTATAGAAATATAATACATAAATTTTCTCCATGAAGTCAAAACGCATTTTATTATTAAGAAAAATTTATTTTTAAAATAAGTTTAATTTTGTATGATAAATGTTTTGATATATAAAATAGCATTATTATGTCACACGGATTTTATTACAAATAGTAAAATATAAAACTATTTAACCTCCACTGCGCCATGACGTTGATCACATTGATTGTCAATTTTAAATATAAAAGTGTCCTGTGTTACAAATTGATCGAAGTGTTTGAAATTGCTGTTTTGAAATTAATCATAAGCTTTCCCAAATAGGTCCGGAACTAAAGGGGTTAAGACACAAAGTGACATACAAAAACTTGGCGTGCCCTGATCGCATTATTATTACTAAATATTTAAAATTAAGGTTCGCGAAGTATATATCTGAAATTAAAATTTGCAAATTATTATCAACATGTTAATGTTATTATTAGCAAATATTTAAAATTAAGGTTCGCGAATTATATGTCTGAAATTAAAATTTGCAAATTATTATCAGAAATTATTATCAACCTGTTAATAAAAATATATGAGTTATGCGACCGGGACACGCCAAGCTTTTGTGTCACTTCGTGTCTTAACCCCTTTAGTTCCGGACCTACTTAGGAAAGCTTATGATTAATTTCAAAACAGCAATTTCAAACACTTCGATCAATTTGTAGCACAGGACACTTTTATATTTAAAATTGACAATCAATGTGATCAACGTCATGTCGCAGTGGAGGTTAAATAGTTTTATATTTTACTATTTGTTATAAAATCCGTGTGACATAATAATGCTATTTTATATATCAAAACATTTATCATACAAAATTAAACTTATATTAAAAATAAATTTTTCTTAATAATAAAATGCGTTTTGACTTCATGGAGAAAATTTATGTATTATATTTCTATAAATGCAAGATTGATTTTATGGCAAATACTATTTCAAACCCTCACAAATTGAATTGCTTCTAAATACTTGGCTAATTATTGATTTCATGTTTAGTTTTGATTTTTTATTTTTTAGAGAATACTTTTTAGTAGAAAATTATTTTTCAAATTTTATTATTTTTTAAGGTTATTTCTTTAGAGGAAAATTATTTTTATAAGTTTTTTTAGGACTAAATATTTTTTTAAACTTTCTTAAGTTTTTTAGGGTTTTTTCAATTTTCTAAGATCCTGAAGTTTCTCTAACCTTACTTGAAACACCTTATACACCATAAAGAGGTACATGTGAGCAATGTAATTGTGTTCAAACTATGCAATAAAGGCAGACACATCTATGCTTTACTGTCATCGCTTTACTGCACGCTTAGATACGTGTGCGAGGCGATAGAGCAGTAGAAATACACGATGTTGTCTAATTCAATATATTGAACACAATGCGAAGTTGCTCTTTTTAAAATGCAAAAATAGTATTGTCGTTAACGGCAGAACTAAAATTATCGGTATTATCGATAATTGTGTCGATAAAGTCAACAATTTTAGTTACCGTTAAATGAGGGCGCTAACCCATCGGAGTTCGGCCGTCGCTTTTGGATCCCCTTAAGTTTTCTAATTATACTGCCGGTGGCATCGATAGTGATTGAAGGGCAATCTCGTGCAGCATATTCTCTATATACAGCAATTTGATGAGTAGACCAATAATGAACGAAAAAAGGATTTAATCCTAAATTATGTATCATATTTTGGTATGTACTTTCCTGCGCTATCAATAACGACTTAATTGGATCTTTGTCGAAGCATAAATATCGACCATATTCTTCTTTTACATTTCTTAAAGTTTTTGCTTCATACAAATGTGGTGGTTCAGGGTCATTAAATACCATCAATTCTTGTGCCCGCTCAGCTCTATATACTTCGGCAGTTCCTAAAGTCGTATGTTTTATTGACCGATAATTATTTCTTTTTTTACGTTAATCTTTTTATTGGTTGAATAGAATAATAAACGCTTTTCCACGATTAAAGTACACATAGCAACAAAGTGCTGAAAGTCCGATTTTATGTTAATTTTATGTTAATAACACGTATTTATGTTATTTATGTAATACACGTATGCACGAAAAATTTTGAACACACTATTCTCTTTCACTAAACTTCTAAACTCATTTCTAAAAGTTCACCTACATTTTTTCATGCAATTTCTAGGCCAAACCGGTCTCCTCTTGTACGTACAAACTGCGTCTTTTATATTAAGCAATATTGTTTCGACCTGACCTAACCTGACACCGTCAGGTTGAAACACTATTGCTTAATATAAAAGATTTGCAGTTTGTACGTACAAAAGAAGACCGGTATGGGTTAAAAATTGCATGAAAGAATGTAGGTGAACTTTTAGAAATGAGTTTAGAAGTTTAGTGAAAGAGAATAGTGTGTTCAAAATTTTTCGTGCATACGTGTATTACATAAATAACATAAATACGTGTTACTAACACAAAATTTACATAAAATCGGACATTCAGCACTTTGTTGCTATGTGTACTTTAATCGTGGAAAAGCATTTATTACTCTATTCAACCAATAAAAAGATTAACGTAAAAATAGAAATAATTTTTGGTCGGTAAAACAGCGGACCGTCGGAGTTCGGTTGTCAGCTTTGAATCCCGTTAAGTGCCTTTTTTTTGCCTGGTGCGGGAGGGGAAAATGCATTACGCATTCCTCAGGGCCGGTCCCGAGGGTATGTGGGACTCTCCCAATTTATCGGGCATACCCACTAAACCCCCCCCCCCCGACGAGGACTACGTCCTCCCGTCCTAGCCAAGACCCCGGGAACCACGTAAGCATTCCGTCCGGGGCCTCGACAGATTTGCGTGTTTCTGCGCCCTACCTCCGGTTCTCCGCCTCTACTACTCTCAACTCCCTAACCCTCCTCCCCCTCCCCCCTTACTCCTTCCCTTCCCATCCACCCACCATTAACCCCTGTATGTGTGTGTGTGTACAAAGAATTCGGTAGAATGAGATAATGATGAGATGAGTGTAATGAATGGATGGATAGATAGATATGTTTATGTGTGTGTGTTCCATTCAATGTATATGTGTTTAGTGTCCTTTACCCCTTCCCCCTTTAATATATTCATTCCCCCTTCAGTTGAGCGTATTTTCCGTCCTGACGGTCGACAGGCCTCTGAATCGGACACAGAAATGTCCCTCCCCGCTCCAACATCTTTAATTCGAGTTCGAAGCGAGAAAGACTACCCGACTATTATTATTATCGCTACCTAGCCCGTGATCGGCTAACTCCCACTAGCCAGCTGTCCAACTAACTAAAGGAATCATCCCTATCGGGAGAGGGGGATAGTCGCTCTGCTCTTTGTCGTCGTCTCTCCTCCTCCTCCTTACCTCTCATTACCTCCGGCAAACTGCGCAAAGGCCCTCCATTTCTCCCTTGACTCCAATATTGCTACCATTATCGTTCCCAATGTGAGCTCTTTTATCTCTAACTTTTTCTAACAGTATCGTCCTCTTTTCCGCCCACGCGGGACAATTCTGCAATGTATGTTCCATCGAGTCTATCTCCTCCTCGCAATGTAGACACGATGCGTCCCTCTTCTTTCCGATTCTATGTACATATGACCCGAAACAACCATGTCCCGTTGCCAATTGAGCGGAAGGTCATACTGCCGTGTCTCCGCTCCATCCATTCTTGCAGCATCGGAATAATGGCCGTCCTCGTCCTTTCACGCCGGGTCTATCCAAAAGGATCTTCCACTGCCGTTGTAGTAGTAAGCTTCCTCCAACCTTATCTCCTTTTCCGCGTCCTTCGTCCATGCGTCTCTCTCTTTCAGGTCGCTCGCGCGATCGTGGATCCTCTTCCTCATAGCTGCCTCCAAGTGTCACGGCGGCATTCGCGCGAGTAGCGTAGCCGCGTCGAATGACGTTGTCCTATATGCCGAGATAACCCGGATGGCTATAGTCTTCTGAAGTCTTCGCAATGACTGTTGTACCTTGTATGATGATGATGCGTATGCGTCTCCTCAAACGGCGCGCCGTACATCACTACTGAGGACATCAATTTCGCGTACAGCTGTCTTTTCCTCTCGTCTGGGCCACGCAGATTAGGCATAAGCCGACCCAGAGCTCGCGTTACCCTCGCTATCTTCTCCTCGACGTACAAGTAATGCTCTCTAAAGCGCCATTTGCTATTTATCAAGCCCAGGTATTTCATCGACGTGCGGACTTGAATTCGCGTGTCGCCGACTATTACCTCGGGCATTTCTTCTGGCTGCCTCCGCTTGTAAAACAGGACCGCTTCCGTCTTTTGTTCGGCTATCGTCAGTCCAAGTTCCCTGATGTGTCTCACCACTCTCGCGATCTGCACCTCAGCCCTAACTACCGCATCGCGCACATAACCCGCAGTCACCAGGATCATAATATCGTCGGCGTAGCATACTATCTCGCATCCCTCTTCCATGTCCATCCGGAGCACCGAGTCAAACCCGATGTTCCAGAGCAGGGGCCCCAAGACAGATCCCTGGGGTACTTCGACTGTCCTTTGTTTCCTCGTACCATCATTTGTAGTGAACGTGATCGTTCTTTCTGCCAAATAATTGTCCACTATTCTTCGGATGTATGAGGGAAAACCCTTTCTCCGTAAGGCCTCTCTAATCACGCTCCATGGTAGCGAGTTGAAGGCGTTAGCGATGTCTAGTCCCACCGCTATAGCCACGCCTCCTTCTGCCACTGCTTCTTTCGTCACCCTTTTCACCTTCTTCAGCGCGTCGCACGTCGATCTCTTCGTCCGAAAGCCGAACTGATTATCGGACAATCCGGCTTCCGGATGCACATCGATTCAATTCCATATACGATCCGCGATTACTCTCTCGAACGTTTTCCCGATTTCGTTTAGCAGACATATCGGTCTGACTTTAGGCAGCCCGATACCTGATATTTTTCCTTTGGGGATCAATACCAAGTTCGCCTTTTTCCATGTCCTCGGCAAGATACCTTCCTTTAAGCACAGGTTGTAACAGTGCTCTAGCTTTCCCACTATCACGTTCGAGACCTTACGCCAGAGAGTGGCTTTGAGCCCATCTGGCCCCGGTGCCTTATTTGCCGCGAGCCTCTTCTTTACGTGTCTGTCCACTTCCCCCGGGAGGACTTCCCATATGTCGTCCCATCTCCAGTCCGGCCATTCTGTTCCCGCTGAATTTCCCTGATCTCCTCGAGGGAATAACGAATCCAATACTTGATCTAGGATCTCTTCTTCCATTGTCTCCGTCAAGCTTGGATTAGCCCTTCTCAACCGATTGAGTACTATTTTATATGGAAGTCCCCATGGATCGTCATCAATGGTGAGTATTAGTTCTTTCCATGCTTTATTCTTCGCTTTAGCTATCTCTCTTTTCAGATCCTTTTTCGCTCTTCTATACTCGGCTCTCTTTCTCTCTATCTCTTCTGCCTGTTCCCTCCTCCTGCTTCTCGTCCACTTTCTTTGTGCTTTGGTGGTGGCTTCGCTTCTGAGGTCGGCTATCGTCGCATTCCACCAATACATTTGTCTTTCGATATTTTCCGGTTTTTGGCGTAGACGTGTCACTGGCCTCGGCCATAACGCGACCTATCCCTGCAGACTTTCCGCTCACCGTAGACGACTCTTCTTCCCCGGGTCCCACACTGCAGGCCCATTTCAGAGCTTCATCGAACATTGTTTTATCCATCTTCTTAAAATTCCATCTGCCGGGTTCCTTGTACCTTCCCCTTCGGATGGGGGCCGAGTCCCCGATCTTCATGGTTCCCCTTAAGTGCCTGTCCCACAAAATTTTGCCTACTTGTAGTCGCTCAAGATTTCTCAGAAATCGTTTTCCGCACGTCCCCGTACTTTTAATACGCTTACAAAGCATAATGTTATCGCTTTCGAGATTTAAATTATTAATAATGCCATTATTGGTTGAACCACAATTGCATTTTCCTTCAATTGTAATTGTGTTATTATATACTTTATTACGTTTAAAATTATATGCATATTTGAATTTGTATACATTCCATAGTTTTTCTGTCAAAAACTGTTGCCATAAACCTGGTTGCAATACTTCGTATTTGCGGAATCGAATATGCGGTCGTCATTTTTCTGATCGAGTATATTGCTTTGTAACAAGTAAATTGTCAATTCATATTTTTCAAAAGTTATTTTAATAACAGGGTCTGTGTCATCATTGCTCTCATCTAATGTGCTGGAAACATTGCTGGCATTTGAAGGATTACTTGAGTTTAAATTGCATGAAAAATTTTGTTCAGATATTTCAGTATTATTAGTATTATTATATTTATTCAGTATCTGTTCTATTAATCCAAAGCGGTTTTTTACCGTTAATGTATATAAAGCGTTTGCTGATATTATATTATTTAATTGAACGGATATATCTGTCCATATCTTGCTCTGTTTTGAAATTATTTTATTAGAAGCATTTACCAAACTCTCTTTATGTTGCAAAATTGTAGATACAATTAACTGTTCGTCATGCACACGAGGTCTACCATGTTTTGAAGTCATAATGCAAACTAGATATTCTATTGCAAGTTCTATTACAAGTACGTATTTTATTTGCCACCTGTAAAACCACACTTTTTATATTTAAAATAGATTTATGTACCTTTCCAATTAATATATAAATGTTACTTATATATTTACCTTTACAATTAATTGTTAATATATAGGCTAGAATGAGGACTGATGGTATGTTTCAGACCAAATCTCAAAGCTAACTGATCGTGTATTCGTCGCGTGTTTAGAGTCGTTATTTCAGTTGTTTCTTGAAACAGTTGTCAAGCCAAATGACTAGAGCGAACAGAAGAAGATCAAGATCCGTTAGCGCATAAGTCGACAGCGCATGCTGTACGTATAATATGTGAGCGTATGCGTGCGTGTGTGCGCGTGTGTTTTTTATATATATGTACACTATCGAAATATGCGTTAACAAAAAACTGATAAATATATAAGATCAGATATATCCCTTCAATTAAATAATGTAATGTCAGAAAATGCTTTATATACTTTAACGTTAAAAAATCATTTTGGATTAAAAAATCAGATACTAAATAGACATAATAACGTTAAAATATCTAAACAAAACGTTCCGTCCAAATTCAAGTAATCATTTAAATACCAACATTACTTTCACATTTGATGAAAATTACCTATGATATAAACTTTTGTATTAAAATAATTTTAAAAACTGAATTAAAGAATCTATTTGTTACGAAGCAATGTGTTTGATCAGAGAAATATTGATTATATATATAATTTCGCAAGTATAAAATATTGTAACCGGTTTTTCACAACTTTTTAATAAAAAACTATAGAAAACATATTAAGTTAAATATTCATATAATTTTAAATTTAATAAAGTTTAATAATAATACAATTATAATTAAAGGCAAATGCAATTGTGATTTAATAATTACTGACATTATTAATAATTTAAATTTTGAAAGCAACAATAATGATTCATAAGCATACCCATAAAATACAAGGACGCATACGGAAAAAGATTTCTAAGAAATTTATAAATAAATAAAATTTTGTAGGATAGGCACTTAACTATAGCAATATATAGAACTAAACGGGTACATGAATTAATGGTAATTAATGATCCAGAATCACATTTGTATAAAGTCGAAATAATAAAAAATGTAAAAGAAGAATATAGTCAATATTTATGCTTTGATAAAGAATTCTATAAATTGTAATTAATTACAATTACAGGAAATTGTATACCAGACTATAATATATTATTTAGAATTAAATCCTTTTTTCATCCATTATTGTTTAACTCATCAAATGTTGTATATAACATGCTACACGAGGTTATTCTTTAGTAGGCTATTGCACTGACAATATACTTACCAAACTTAATAAATCAAATAATAAACAATTCAAGCACATCTCTTTTTATATGCTTAAATACAGTGTCTTAAATACAGAAAACTATTCAAATTTTGCGAAAACTGAAATGATAGAAAAACGAACTAAAAACTCGATATCTTTCTAGTTAATGAAACGTTTGCAAACAAAAATAGCTGTTTTAAAAATAATACGTAAATCATTCAAGATTTGATTAATACCAGTAATACGAATTTTAGTTAAAGATTTCGAAATAAAGGACTACATTGTAAAATATTGAAATGCCAATGTGCATAGATATAACTCATTGAATGAAAAAGTATGTTTTAAATATAAGGACAAATCGCAGAAAAGTAGCATTTTAAAAAAAAAATGTATATGACAATTAATTCCTGCATAAATCATTGTAAGAAACAAAAGAGATTGTAAATGCAATAATAATAATAGCCACAAGTGAGATTGAAGGCTTTCTTTCTGATAAAACATCATAGATCATTTTGGAAACATTTTATGGCGATTATGTCTTTGACGTCAAGAGAGAAGTCCCTTAAGAGTTGCAGCGCAAAATTCGAAACTGCGTGGATGTAAAAGCGCATAAATCGTAGATTAATCGTACATAATTGTTCTAATGATCCCTTTCATTTTCGAGACATTTTATGGGGATTATGTCTCTGATGTCAAGAGAGAAGTTCTTTAAGGGTTGCAGCGCAAAAATCGATATTACTTGGAAATAATAGCGCATAAATCAAAGATATATTTTGCTTAGTTAAATAATATTATTTTGCAATTTTAAATAACTTAGAAGCAAATATTACTGTTTGCTCCAAGAGGGAAGTCCCTTAGGGGTTGCAGCGCAAAAATCAAAATTACTCTAATATAAGAGCACATATATAGCGCATAAATCCTGTACATTTGATTTTTGGAATGGATTGTTATTAACCCGTGGGGGGGCTCACTGGCAGCCTACTCAGCCTCCCCACAAAAAAAAATTTTTTTTGGCTAAACGAAATAAGCGCAAAATTTTTTTCTTGCGGATTTATAAAGCGCATAAATAGCGCATTATTCTATAATTTTTTCATTAATTTTGGTTAAGTGGGGGGGGGCAGCTAGGCAGACGTTTCGAAAGTTGAGATTTCAAGCTTTAAAATGCTTTTTTAAATATCGCTCTACGACCATTTTTCGCAAAAATATGTGAATTTGAATATGATCCTTTTTAATATTGATTTTAAGTGATCCTCTAATTTTGTTGCGAAGTGTATTATTTTTCCATATTGTGTACAGCACGGAGCGTAGGCAGTTTGGCTGCTCGGCTGAAACTGGTAAGAAAGGCGTCATCACCGATGACGCTGACACCGAGCAAGAGGAGTACGGCGACGCAATCGCTGACGCCGACGCCGACGCCGACACCGAGGAGTTCGCCGAATACATGATCCATGGTGCCGAGCACGACGGCCATTCGTCGAGCAGGAGTACTGCGATATTACCGTTAGTAAATCCGAGAGTGGCGACTACGAAAACAGCGAATCCGAGAATGGGGCGAAATATTAATAAAGTTAGTTTTATAATAAATTGTATTTTAATCAATTATAAGAAAATAAGATATCAATATTGTGATCAGATAAAATATCTGCGTATATAAATGCGTATGTGTCTCGCGCGACGCTAGTATTGGCGCTACGGCGCCAACAATTTATCCGATCATAATGCATATTTTTTGTCTTTTTTTCCTTTACCGATACATATACAGGGTGTTAAAGAAAAAGGGTCACATATTTTGAGAGAAGGTAGTATTGATCAAAATAAGAAAAAAGGTCTAATTAACATGGGTCTTACAATTAATATCTTCGAAGATACAGGCTATCTTTCTATTTCAGCTCTTTGTCCTTTTCTTGGTTGTGCCACTTCTACAATGCAATAAACAAAAGAATACTTACTAGTTTTGCAGTCAGCATTATAGGAGTGCTCTATGTGATTCCCATTCATTTTTACGCATTTTTCAGCCCTACGTCTCAGAGAATCACGCATTCTGTATCTTCGAAGATATTAATTGACCCATGTTAATTAGACTTTTTTTTCTTGTTTTGATCAATACTAACTTTTCTCAAAATATGAGACCCTTTTTCTTTAACATCTTGTATATAAATTTAGATATATAAATTTTTTAGTCTTGTTTTCGAGTAGAGTTGCTTCTGTTGCTTGAAACACATGTAAATACATACATGTAAAAATACTAATATTTTAATTTTTTTGCAGCGCATTAATGATGCGGCGGGCACTCCAACGTGAAAGAAGGAGACGCCGAAATACGACGACATACATGGAGTACGTGCCAGGATATGTGCCCGCGCCTCCTACACCTGGATATATGCCCGCGCCTCCTACACCATACAGGCCCGCGCCTCCCGCACCAGGATATATACTCGCGCCTCCTACAAAATACGAGCCCGTGCCTCCCGCCCCCGCATATGTGTCCGCGCCTCTCGCACCTGGTTTGTGCCCGCGCCTCCTGTATCTGGTTATGTTGGTACTAGCGCTGCCGAACGTAAACGTGTGACATTATCTTGTGATAACTTGCTTGTTGTCGTCGCGGCCTCCGCATCGAGTAACGTGCGTTGTGCATTTAACGCGTTCCTTTCTTCAAGTGATTTTAATAATTAATCGATAATAATTGATTATGATTAACCGTTATAATCGTTAGTAAATTCCTCATTTTATCGATCAAGTGCGTGAGTAAATTCGTAAAAGTGTCGATACATAATACAATATATGAAAGAAAAAAACTTTGCTTATTACTCGGTGTGTCACATGGGAACGTCTCATTGCTATCCACGGTCGTGCAACAATTATTCATCAGCAGTATTAGGCTGAGCGGCGACCGTAAAAAGTCTTATGTCATAAAACACAAGGAGATAATTATATATAAAATAAAGATTAAATATAGAGAAACATAGCGCCCCTAGGTTGCCTAGTCCAGGTTGGCCGCTATATCGTGAAATTAATTAATATTTGATTTTTTTTACATTTATCTTACGACATAAAATACAAAAACCAAAACTTGCCAAAATAAAGTGGTTCACAAGTAGTTCTCGGAAAAATAGGGTTGCCTAGCCTCGTCTGGCCGCAACTATCGGGGCAACCCTATAAAAAAAATTTTTTTTTTACTGTTTACTTACGTCATCGAGTACAAGAACGAAACTTTACGAAAATAAAGATCACACCTTCCTGTATACGAATTTCAAGGGTTGCCACGTTTACCTAGCCGCAAACCTAGGCAACCTTGCCTTAAAAGTGTAAAAGCTGTATACACGTATCGCTTCGAATATACAAACTTACTTAATTCAATAATCAATTCTTATAGAATTTAAATTGGGAAGCACGAATTCGTAAATAAAAATTCGATATTATCATTATTTGACAAGAAATTTTATTTTGTTTAAAAATTTATTTGATTTTTTGCGAATATTTTAATATGAGTTATTAGGACAGACAAAATTATTGATGCAAACATAAATTATATATTATTTTTTTTCTTCATTATGTTATATAAAAATATGTATATAATGAACAATTTTTTATTAAAAAAAATAATTTATAATTAATTATAATAATATCAGATATTTTTTGAATTAGTGACTTTTTCAGTAGCACATCTATATCAATTTCCTGCTTATAGACGATATTTTTTTATGTTATAACTGACATGGTTATAATTGTTTCATTTATTGTATTTATTTAAATTTTTTTCTTGAACATATTGAGTTGTGTAATTCATGAAAATCAGATTCAGAAAAATTACCATCGGCTATTTAATAATAATAATAGAGCTTTACATTTCAAGTATAAATCCTGTAAGAAATGTACGTTTTACTTTTCTATTATTTCATAATAGAAAATAAAAGCACATAAAGCATCAAGAGATTGATGATGTTTACATTGATTGTTATTGATACCAACTCGGCAGTGGAAAATATTACGTCATCTTTATTCTGCGTCACCTTTATTCCGTTATTATCATATAGTCAGTAATAATCTTGGAAAGTATTCAGAAGTGTTTCCCGTTGAAATTTTTTGAAAATATCTTTGCGAAGATGAAGAGTTGCTTTCTTTGTGGTAAAACAGAAAATGTAAAAACATTTTCTAGTGATATACTGAATAAGTGTATCACAATGATTAAATATCGCAAAACTAAAGGCTTCAAATATGCCGATATTCAACTTTCCATAGACTCTATGGATGATATTGGTTATCACTTAGATTGTTACAAGAAGATAACAAGTCTAAAAGCCCGATATAGAGAAGAATTTCATAATATGTTAGAACAAAATGTAAGTACAAACAATTAAACATATATATTTTAGAAGTCGTCTTTTATTGTGGTAAAATTGATTATTTTTTTGAACAATTCTTTTATTAATAAAAATTTTAGTTTTGTTAAATCTGCCCATGGTGATGTAAACTTGAATTTATATTTTGAAAATATTATTTGACCTTTTGTTAAAGATTCAGTTGAGTACATCTCAGTCGACGGAGAAAAAGATGCCAAGCTGTGCAAATGTTTGTGCCAGTATATTTGGGATTTCATCATCAACACCGGATAGTCCCCATCAAATTGAAACGGTACTGGACGTACCTTCTTTGTCCCTTAAGGTGAATTATATATTTTTTAAAAATTGTATTTATTTTGAAGTATTAATTTATATTTATATTTTTTTATATTAATTTATTTTTTTCATTATTTTCTTTCTTTTGCAATTAATAAATTTTTGCAATTTGCAATTAATAAATATAACTGAATTAATTTTTAATTCTTTTACACAGTTACCAAGTACTGGTGAACCAATGCAAAATCCTACACCTCTTTTGGAAATGGATCCGATTGCCGAGTCTTCGTCTTTGGAAACAGTGCAAATTAGTTGTACGCATATTTCGACTCCTTCAACATCTACACTGGAAATGGAGCAGTTAGCTGAGTCACAAACGTCGCCTTCAGAGGAGTCTGTAACGTTATTTAGTAAGCGTTTTTGTATTTTCTGTTCAAAGGTTGAAAAAAAATAGGTAGATCACCGTAGACAATACTCATCGGTTTGCAGCTCAATAGAGACGTTTAATGCAATTAAGTCATATGCCTATTCTTTAAACGATTCAGATCTGCTTAAAAAATTAGGGAATTGTAAAAATTTTTATTATCACGCTTCATGTCGAACCAATTACCAAAAGAAATCAGTCAAATTAACGGAAAATAAAAAAACAGAGCATAGTTGGTATCAATTACGTTCAATACATAAACAATCTTTTGATGCTTTATGTGCTTTTATAAATTATGAAATAATAGAAAAGCAAAATGTATATTTCTTACAAGATTTATACTTAAAATATAAAGCTCTGTTTTTAGAAATAGCCGACGGTAATTTTTCTGAATCCGATATAATAAATTACACAGCTCAACATCTTCAAGAAAAAATTTTAAATAAATATAATAATGAAATAGTTATAACCGTGTCAGATACAAGTCATAAAAAGAAAATTGTCTATAAACAGGGTATTGATATAAAAAAGCTTCTGAAAGAGTCACTAATTCAAAGAATGTCTGAAATCAATAAACGTGAGGAAATAGCATACCAGTTAAGAAATGCTGTAAAATCGATTAAAAAAAACGTATTTCTGAAAAAATCTATGTCGATGACATAATTCAGGGTGAAAGTGAAATTCCTGAACTTTTATTTGAGTTTATGTGTAATCTTATTCAGGGTCCGGATATTAGACGCAAAAATTCAACAGACGATTATGTAAAAATTAAGTCTTTATGTCAAGATATTATTTATATTATAACCAAAGGGCATATTAAACCGGCAAAACATTTGATGTTAGGTTTAGCAATGAAATCACTGACAAGCAGCAGGAAAGTTTTGACTATTTTGAACAAATACGGTCATTCTGTCGGATATACTGTCGCAGAAGAACTTGAAACTGAAATGACTTATATAGCGTATGAGAATAATAAATTAATCCCACCTGGCATTCGTCCTATAAAAGAACTCAGTACTCATGTAGCTTTTGATAATTATGACCGTTTTGTTGATACGTTCAGCGGTAAAGATACTCTGCATGATACGGTAGGAATTATTTACCAATTTTATCCTGAAAATTATGCTGAAGAAGACTCAAGAACATTGAACCTAAATATAAGAAGGTCTAATGATTCAGATACATCTATTTCTGTGACTTCGCCCAATATAGCAACTAGCTTTATGAATCCATCGAATCCATCGAATGATACAGTTGCGGAATGTACGCCACGGAAAAGAAGACGATTTGAAGAAATTCCGCGAGAAATACAGCCTTACTACAGAAAACCTTCTGCTAAAACAACTTTAATTCCAATAGATGTTATTAACAATATTAATGAGAACTGCAAAATTAGTAAAAAAAATGCTACTATTAAGGATTTGTTATGGGTCTTCTCATTATCATTAATAAAATCAACTCCTATGTGGACAGGCTTCAATAGTACAATAACTTCAGACAATAGTGAACGACAAATTGTTGATTATTTGCCACAAATAAATTTATCGCCAACTTCATATAGTGTTGTACATGAAACATTAGTTTGCGCTCAAAAAATTGCAAAGGAATGTAATCAACCGCAAATAATTGTCAGTTATGATTTAGCTATTGCTAAAATGGCTATGCAAATAAAGATGACGGAAACACCTAAATTTGATAATATTTTCATTAATTTAGGAGCTTTCCATATTCAAATTGCATTTTTTAAAGCAATAGGAAAATACATAGATGCTTGTGGGATTACCGACATTCTAGTACAAGCTGAAGTTTTAGCAGAAGGATCAGTAAATGGTTTCCTAAGCAGTAAACATTTTAATAGATGCAAAAGAATTCATCCATTATTATCGGGAGCACTACAAATTTTAAATTTTGAGCAATTTATGTTAGAAAATAATTTTGACGCTGATACATTAACTGAAGATTTAAATTATTTAAAAACTAATTTTATTGAAATTGACGAATCTTTGAATATACCTGCAACATTGCAAGAAACCTTAAATAATTATGAAAACTTTGTCGAGGAAATACTGCATGGCTCTCGGGGTAAAACTGCTCAGTATTACATGCAGTATATTGAATTTATTAACATTTATTTTAGATTTACACGGAGTATTAGAACAAGTAATTTGGAACTATATTTAGATTCTCTATTTGATATTGCTAATTTGTTTTTCACTTTCAATCAGCCCAATTATGCTAGATGGATATTACAATATTTATGTAATTTAATTGATTTAAAATTAAACAAATCAGAGCTCTTGAATGATTTTATGAGAGGCGCTTTCGGTGTAAAAAGAACGAACAATTTTAGTAGAAGTCCAGTGGATCTTACATTGGAACAAACTATTAATGCGGATGCTGCAAGTTCTTTAACAGGCGTCACTCACTTTACTAATTCTGTATCAGCTAGGCAACGTTGGGCATTAAGTCACAGTATGCGAACTAAAATCATATCAAGATTATTCGAGGAATTAAAAATTACAAGTAGTAATGACACTGTTCGTGAATTAGAAAACCATCGAATTGAAAAAGATAAGAAAGCTTTAGAAAATATAATCATTAAAATCAAAGAAAATATTTATCCAATATATTTGATAATAATATAGAACGTGAATATTTATATAACATTTCAAATGACATGGCATTTTGTCTTTCATATCCATTATCACCTGCACCACCAGCCTTATGTCACAGTACAGGAGAAATATTTAAAACGGATAAATCAAAACTTGCAGAAAAAATAAAATCTTTCATTGAACCTTCAACACCAACAAACATAGATATTGAAATAATTGACGGATTTTATTTTTTACATAAATTAGGGCCATCGACACCAAATAGATTTGATAAATTAGCTGAATTTATTTTGAGAAAAATTTGTTTTAGTAAGGCGCCTAAAATCCACATAATCTTTGATAGATATTTTACGCCTTCCATTAAAGATATTGAACGTTACAATAGACATGAAATAGATAGACCATACGAAATAGTCGGACCGTCACAAACAAGACCAAATGATTTAATAAAAAGTTTAAAAAACAAAAAATTTAAAGAGGCTCTAATTACATTTTTATCCGAACAGTGGCAAAATGACATTTTAGTATCAACATTAGGTAGCAAAAAAGTTTTAATTATTGTTCAAGAAAAATATTTTTCATTTGTTGTCGAAAATAACAGTATTAAAAAAAATGAAGAAATCGATTTTGAATGTTTACACGAGGAGGCAGATACCCGTATCATTTATCATATTAATAAATGTAAAACCGATGCTAAAATACTAATAAACGCGATAGACACCGATATTCTAATAATATTATTAGGTAATATCCACAAATTCATTGACTCTCAAATTTGGTTATGTTCTAGTACAAAATCCATTGATGTTAATTATGTAAATTGTACAGACTTAGCACAAATTCTTGGAGACGATCTTTGTCGCTCTTTACCAGCCTTTCATGCTTTCACAGGCAGTGATTATACGGCAAGTTTTTATCGAAAAGGTAAGGTAAAGGGCTTCAAATTACTTCAAAAATGTAAAAATGTACAAAATGTATTCCATTATTTAAATAATCCAATTGACATTGACAATAAAGAAAAAATGAAAATTGTCCAAGAATTTACTTGTAAATTGTATGGTATTTCGCATTGCTGTGATGTAAACTTGGCGCGCTTGCTTATTTTTCAAAAAAAATTTGCTACTAAATCAAATAAAGAACAATTAATAAGTGATATAAAAAGTTTTGATTCCAGTCTAATTCCACCTTGTTGGAATTCCCTGAAGCAAAAAATATTAAGAACCATTTACGTTACATCTATGTGGCAACATGCAACAGACAAAAATTGCGTACTATTAGATATCGAACAATGTGGCTGGATTTGTAATGACGAGATGATAAAGTTGCGTTGGTTTGAAGGAGTTCCAACTCCACTGACGGTCGATGATATTCTTGTTGACGATAATGATGATGATGATGATGATGATGATGACGAAAATTTAGAAACTGTAGACATTAATTCTGACGATGATGAATAGGTCTGACGATAATGAATAACTACCAAATGTCTTTGCATATAATTAATTATAAATTATTTTTTGTATTATATGAAAAATTGTTCATTTATATACACACACACACGCACACACACTTATATACATACATAAATACATATACACATATATATACATTTGTATACATGGATGCTATCACTGTTCTTTTTCCGCTGTATTCTGTTTAGATTTTCAAAAATATAATTTTTTTGTAAACTGCGAAAATTTGATAATTTATAAAAAAGTATGCTTACTTTTTTTTTTAAATTACATGTTTATTAAAATATTCGCAAAAAATCAAATAAATTTTTAAACAAAATAAAATTTCTTGTCAAATAATGATAATATCGAATTTTTATTTACGAATTCGTGCTTCCCAATTTAAATTCTATAAGAATTGATTATTGAATTAAGTAAGTTTGTATATTCGAAGCGATACGTGTATACAGCTTTTACACTTTTAAGGCAAGGTTGCCTAGGATTGCGGCTAGGTAAAACGTGGCAACCCTTGAAATTCGTATACAGGAAGGTGTGATCTTTATTTTCGTAAAGTTTCGTTCTTGTACTCGATGACGTAAGTAAACAGTAAAAAAAAATTTTTTTTTATAGGGTTGCCCCGATAGTTGCGGCCAGACGAGGCTAGGCAACCCTATTTTTCCGAGAACTACTTGTGAACCACTTTATTTTGGCAAGGTTTGGTTTTTGTATTTTATGTCGTAAGATAAATGTAAAAAAAAAATCAAATATTAATTAATTTCACGATATAGCGGCCAACCTGGACTAGGCAACCTAGGGGCGCTATGTTTCTCTATATTTAATCTTTATTTTAAATATAATTATCTCCTTGTGTTTTATGACGTAAGACTTTTTACGGTCGCCGCTTGGACTATATGACATCGAATCTCTTCAAGGTAAGAATAAGTGAGTGAGAGAGAGAGAGAGAGAGAGAGAGAGAGAGAGGGAGAGAGAGAGAGAGAGAGTGTGTGTGTGTGTGTGTGTGTGTGTGTGTGTATGAGAATGTGTATGTGAGTGTATACGCGTACACGTTTTCACATACACACACTCATCGCGTGTAGCAAGCAGCTGATCGCAGCGAGCACCCCACGTAATCACCTGCATCGGACGGTGAGTTGCGCCGCTCCTGCCTACTTCCTGTATTCATCTCGTAATTCGCTAATTATTTCTTCTTATAATTTAAAAACTAAGCTTCGGACAAAATTTTGGTAAAGGAAAAATAGTCTTAGAACTAAGTCAGGAACACGACATTTTAAGGAAAAACGGTTGTTTTGGATCACCCTGTATATATGTATATATTGTGACGTTGCCGTTCCGCGCGCGTCCGCCGAGTTCCTCCCTATTACAAAGCGCGGGCTGAAGGGCAGCGCCAGGCGAAAAATTGCGAAATCCGTGTTGCAGTCTCCAGAGAGGCGTTATTGTTATCGTTAGAGCCCGCGATTTAATGAGATTTATTTAATTTTTTTTTGTACGTGTAATTATTTATGGAGGCGCGGTCGGAGGAGCATTTGGCGAAAAAAATGACCTCGAGGAAACTTTCGGCTATCTCAGACAACTTCGGGGAATATCGAGTTGGATTTCGAGCGCAGGACTGATCCGCGGGGGATCTAGCAGCAGGATGGGGACCTGCGCATGCGAAGCGCGGCGCCCAGGACCGCGAGTGGAGCCTCGCACAAGGAAACAGGACCGTGCGGAGCCCTTTAGGAAGCGCTCGGATAATGTTGTCGCCGCGGAGTGCGGGCCGCAAAGAGAAGCGGAGGCAAGGCCCTTGGCGACATCCATGGTCGGAGTCCCCTGCAGGGGCCCCGCGACGGCCATGTCGAACGGGCCTCGCGAAATAGTAATATACCGGGGGTGCGCTCACTCCCGACACGGCTTTGAGCGCGCTGCTCTCTGGCGATAACGCGTGCCGCCGCATGATTGGTCACGATAATACGCACCCCGTTTGCGCAGCCCTGAGCTGGCCCCGAAGCACAGCGATGCCAGATTCTGACCCCGGTAATGTACGGTAGCATGTGGAGGGGATGCCGCACACAAGCACATACCGTGTACGTGTACGCTCGGACAACGTCGGGCAGTAGAAGGAGACAGACATATTACTTTCTGTCCCTACACTCCTATTCTCGCTCGGGCGAGTTGACGTCGTTGGCGATACGACGTTCAACTCTGAATAGAGACGAAATCAATAATTCGTCTCGTAAAAATATATCCTATATATGTATATCCGTGTATTCCTTAGAAAAATTATAAATATAATAAAATCCACTCTTGGCCAACGTGTACGTTTTTTAAAATAAATATTATTAAAATATAAAAATTATAAAATATTTGTTACGGACTCCGCATAATAATCGTTCGACTGCAAATAATAATAAACTCAAATCGAGGTAATCTCGTGATCCCGTCGTACAAACCGACACCAAATGTCAAGCGAGACCTCGCGATTATTCCGAAGAATCAATAGATCTTTTGTACGATCTTCGAAAACAAGCAAGAACAGTTCTGCTTGTTCGAAAATAAAATCACGCGATTCCACGTATCGCGAGAGGATTGGTTCGCCGAAATCACCTGTTTTCGCAGAACAGCGAAAACAGGGAAGAAAGCCTCTCCCGAGTGTTCAGACGATAAAAGGATCTCAAGCGAATCGGACACGAGCTTCAATTAAGAATCTTTATATACGAGTGAATCTCCGCTAAATAATTCGTTAGGGAAAGTCGCTAAGAGTTCCGTGATCGCGTAATTACTACGAATCACACGGTGACTTTTCGGTATTGTGATCCGTTGTCGGTGATTCTCGTTCGCTTTACGCGTCGCGTGCAAGCTTCGAGTGTATCCGCAAAAGCCCGAGACAATCGCGCCAAATCGAGTCGCATCGCGCTCTGATATCTTGTGCTCTCTCTCGCTCTCAAGCATCAGCTGAACAGCTAAGAGTGCCTACCGTGCTCTCTTCCTTTAATAGTGCGCTCTCGCTCGCACTCGTTTCCCGTTTGCGGGAGCCGTCTGGCCGAGAGAGTCTCTTTGAACCTCTTTTACGCTGGACTATTAATTTCGAATCGAAAACTAAACTAAGTTCCGGGTATAAGCCTTTTCATACGTCGATTCAATGTAAATAAACTATTGTGTTATCAGACTCGTTGTTAGAAAATAAATATTTAATTGTGATCAGTGAAAGTAATCCATCAGTCTATTCTGAGTTTAATCACATTATCAGACTATTCCTACTTCCTAATACCACTCGTTTCGGCGTGTCAGTCGACGCGTGTCCCGGCAATCAACGTTTCGAGCGTCTAATTAACCATCTCGAAACAATATTTAAAAATTTTTTAACAAAAATGTGAAATAAAAACAAGAATGAAATAATTCCTTTTTTATATTAGATTTTTTTTATAATTCTCTTGCATATAAGTGTGATAAAACTTCATTCATGCATGTACTAAAATACCCGCATATTGCGAGGAATTTAAAAAAAGAGCTAAATGCATCATGTTTGTAAAAGACATAATGTCTTTAGCTTTTTTGAAACTCCTCGCAATATGTAGGCATTTTAGTACCTGCATGAGTGAAGTTTTATCACACTTATGCAAGAGAAATATATAAAAAAAACTAATATAAAAAAAACTAATATAAAAAAAGAATTATTTTAATCATGTTTTTTATTTCACATTTTTGTTAAGAAATTTTTAAATATTTTATAATTTTTATATTTTTATAAGATATTTATTTAAACAAAACGTACACGTTGGCCAAGAGTGGATTTTATTATTTTTATAATTCTTCTAAGGAATACACGCATATACATACATGTATAGGATATATTTTTACGAGATGAATTACTGATTTCGTCTCCATTCAGAGTTGAGCATCGTATCGCCAACGACGTCAACTCGCTCGAGCGAGAGTAAGAGTGTAGGAGACAGAAAGTCATATGTCTGTCTCCTTCTACTGCCCGACGTTGTCCGAAGTTCCAAGCGCACGCGTACACGCTCTTGTGTGCGGCATCTCTTCCACATGCTACCGTATGCTACCGGGGTCAAAATCTGGCATCACTGCCGAAGCATCCTGGTTCGCGAGGATCATGCGACTAGCCTGTCGCGGACGTGCTAAGTGTGAGGAGCTCGGACGGCACTCATACCGAACAGGAGAACTTTCGAGAACCCGGGACGAGCCAGCTGTCGACCCTAGACGCTCAGGAGAGGACCAAGGTGCCGGTGAGGTTGCCCTTCGTCCGTTAAGCCACGCGCGATCGCATCCGGAACTGTCGCTCTGTCGTCGTCGCCGTAATTTGGTGTTTTCGTGTGCGGGCTACGCCCGATATTTAGTGGGGTTGTTAGCGGCGCGGCCACGTCGACAAGCGATTTGAGTCCCCGGAACTTTCGAAGCAACGGCCACGTCTTTTAAGATATCGCGACCGCGTTAGATTATCGTCTCTCTAGAGATTCGCGGAGACTTTGCTGCGTACGATGAGTTCGTCCTTATCGTGCGTCGAATAAATTGCGGTATAAGTGAGAGAACGTAGATGTGTGTCGTGTGTTGCATGTGTACCGTTTTGTTAACCGCGTCTCGAGTGTGTCCGTGCGTGTAGCTTGCGTCGCTTAAGGATTCTGCGTTCGCCGGTGTGTCGATTTCGGGTATTTTTCGATTACTCGTCGAAAGTGAGTTGCGCAGAATAACGGCTGGCCGTAAACCGGCGACAGCCACCGTGCTCCAGAGTCGGGGATTGTCCGACCCGGTGTCTGATTTATCTAAGGAGAGTTGCCACGGCGTGGAACAATTACGCCGTCGGATTATGCCAGCCGGTACTCTACACCGTTATCATCATTGTTTCGCCGGGGTTTCGCAACCCGAGGATATCATCCAGTCTTGCAACCGAAGCGCTGCCGCCGAACGTGGCGAATCTTATTATTTTTCACATTACCCTTAATAATGAGCCATGGCTCCGCGATAATAAACTTGTTATTTCTTTAATCTTATTTATTTTCTTTCTTTTTGTTAATTGATGTCTTTAACTTTCGTTCGTGCTTGTCGTTTCCCGTGTTTGTCGCGTCTTGCCTGTTATCGCGTTCCTACAACAATCGCCCTGCCCCTCTATTGTTAGGCTAGTGACGGATCCCAGTAATTGGCGTTTGCGTTATTCCGTTGCGTGTCGCGAATTGACGCGTGAAAGACCGCATCTGGCGCCCAATTTTCGGCTCTCGCGTTATGTTCTCAGCTTCCGTCACAGCACGCGCGGAACCTCCAACCATCCCGTTCCTTCCTGGCGCGTTTCCATTTTCCCCGTGTTCTCGTCTTTGCCTTCGACATCATTAAGTCTCCCGTTCAGCGAATCTACTCCCGTTTGCTGGCGCAATGTCAATCCGCGCGACGGCGAGAGCGGGACGGCCGTTACGTCCGTCTGTCCGTACTCGGGGAAAAAATCGTCGCAATATATATAAAATAATGAACTGAGAGAAAGAGAGAGAGAGAGAGAGAGAGAGAGAAAGAGGGAGGAAAGGAGGGAGGGAGGAAGGGAGGGGTGGGAGAGGGGATGGGAGAGGGAGAGAGAGAGGGAGAGAGAATCATTTGTAGTGGGGTAACAAATGAATCATTTGTTTTATATCCTCCGTTCTTTCTCAACGGTCTTTTAGCAGTGAAACGTGCGCGTTTAAAGTCTCGTGAGTTTTAAAGATCCACGTTATTAAAGCGAAAAGTGATATTTGCGTAATAGTGATAGTGCTTAATATTGCTGGATTACTAAAAAATGGATAAGGAGCAAAGGTACGTGCAGGCTTTTGATAAGGTATGGGAAGAGATGTTTTTCGCATCTATTTATAATAAAATCACCTGTCTTCTGTGTGGTTATCAACACCCTCTCTTATTAAAAAATATATCCTTCATAGACATTATAAAAATAAACATTCAAATGAGTATTCGAAATATGTGGACGAGGAGAAAATTAGTTTAATTGAGGAATTAAAATTAATTTATCAAAAAGGTTGTAGTTCGAATTCTGATATCGATAATGCTACACCTTCGGTAAAAGCTCTTACAGCGTCGTATGCGATTTCAAATCTTATCGCGAAAAATTTCAAGTCGTTTCGTGAAGGAAAATTTGTAAAGGAATGCTTCATCGCAGCAGTAGAGTCGTTTGGAAATTCGTTGACTCTTGAAGAAGCTGCTAGCATTCCTTTAAGTGACAAAACAGTAAAATCCCGAATAAATGATATTGCTTCTTCTTTAGAAAAAAATTAAAATCTTTATTAGAATCTTGTTCTTTCTTTTCATTATATATCGATGAGAGCACCGATAATCGGCATGTGAGTCAATTAAGTATTTTTACTCGAATCGTGCAAAACGATTTTTCATATGTCGAGGAGCTCTTAGCTTTTATCCCACTATATAATACAACAACGGGTATTAATATCTTCGAAGCTGTTAACCAAACTCTTAAAAAATTTAACATCGATTTTTCAAAATGCTCAGCTATCGTAACTGATGGCGCAAGAGCAATGTTAAGTTCGAAAAATGGATTCTTCGGTCAATTAAAGCAGCGAGATTTGAAGATCCCTGTAATTCATTGTATCATTCATCAAGAAGCGTTATGTGGGAAAGTTGTGAAACTATGCACCACAATGCAAACCGTAACAAAAATTATTAATATAATTAAAGGCGGTCAAAAATTCCTTTCTCATCGAAAGTTTCTACTCTTTCTCGAGGGGAGCATAACGCAACTTATTCAGATGTGCCTCTGTATTGTGAAGTTCGGTGGCTCAGTGCCGGAAAATGTTTGGAAAAGTTCTTTGCAATAAGAAAAGAGATTTTCCTTTTCTTGCAAGAGAAATGTTCTGCAAAATTTGATGAATTTAAATTTTTTTCGAAGATTTAGACTAGCTTTGCGAGCTTGCTCTAATAACTGACATGACAAACCATTTAAATACTTTAAATTTAAAGTTGCAAAAGACCAATCAAACAATTTCGCAATTAGTTAGTCATGTCGATTCTTTTCGCAGAAGCTGCTATTACTTAAAAATAATTTAGAAAATAATATTTTTCACTTTTCTCCCTCGTGTCAGATTCTCTTTGAAGAACACGGCACAAATTGTAATTTTAAAAAACAAATAAATATAATTAAGTCTCTAATAAATCAATTTGATACGCGTTTCAGAGATTTTAAAACGCTACGAATTAATACTTTTTGAGAATCCTCTCACTGTGGAAATCGAGGAACAAATCCTAGAATATCAAGCAGAACTTTGCGATTTGCAATGTGATCTTTCTTTGAAAGCACGACTAGAAAAAAGGGTCGAATACTTCAAAATTTTAGATGTATCGTGTTATCCACGTCTTATAAATTTCGGTCTTCGAATTTTCTCCATGTTTGGGTCCACATATTTATGCGAATGCTCTTTTTCAAAGATGAAATTTATAAAATCAGAAAAACGTTCTTCTTTGAGCGACGCATCATTATCCTCGCTGATGCGAACTAGTTCTTCTAAAATTTCTGTGAATATATCATCCCTAGTAGAATCGTGCAAACGACCTAGAAGATCAAATTAAAATTTGTACACAAATTGATTGTTATAGTTTTTTTCTGCTTCCTCTTTCGTTTTTATATATCTTACGATATAAAATATTACTTTCCTGCCAAGTCACATATTTTATTATCCTTATTATCTTTTAGCGGAATAGGCCTACTGGGGAAACCACTTAAGGGAATCCAAAACTGACGGCCGAACTCCGACGATCTGTTTTACCGACCAAAAATTATTTCTTTTTTTACGTTTATCTTTTTATTGGTTGAATAGAATAATAAATGCTTTTCTACGATTAAAGTACACATAGCAACAAAGTGCTGAATGTCCGATTTTATGTTAATTTTATGTTAATAACACGTATTTATGTTATTTATGTAATACACGTATGCACGAAGAATTTTCAGCACACTATTCTCTTTCACTAAACTTCTAAACTCATTTCTAAAAGTTTACCTACATTCTTTCATGCAATTTCTAGCCCAAACCGGTCTTCTTTTGTACGTACAAACCGCAAATCTTTTATATTAAGCAATATTGTTTCAACCTGACGGTGTCAGGTTAAGTCAGGTCGAAACAATATTGCTTAATATAAAAAACTTGCAGTTTGTGTGTACAAAAGGAGACCGGTTTGGATCAGAAATTGCATGAAAGAATGTAGATGAACTTTTAGAAATGAGTTTAGGAGTTTAGTGAAAGAGAATAGTGTGTTCAAAATTTTTCGTGCATACGTGTATTACATAAATAACATAAATATGTTATTAACATAAAATTAACATAAAATCGGACATTCAGCACTTTGTTGCTATGTGTACTTTAATCGTAGAAAAGCATTTATTATTCTATTCAACCAATAAAAAGATTAACGTAAAAAAAGAAATAATTTTCTGTCGGTAAAACAGACGACTTTAGGATTCGTTTTAAAAAAACGCATCAATAATAGTATCTTATGGGTGATGTAGAAAGCTATTGTAAAAATTGTAATATTATTGTCTAAAATATATTATAATGAAGTAAAAAGGCTCCAAATTACATAAAATAAGGAGAAAGGACGGCGTAAGGAGCCACGCGCGGTAATTAAGGCGCAGAAATTATTTTTTAATTGAAATTATGCTACACTTAGATCTTTGTGTAATTTATTTATTGCTCGAAATTGCAATACAATAGCGTACGTTTCGACCTTTTCTTTAGGTCATCTTCAGCGCAAATTAACAATAATATATATTTAAATATTAAACGGCGGTCGGATACAATATGTTTTGCAAACGGATTGTATATCGACGATGTCATGAAGAGCCCACGCTTGGCACACTCAATTATGAGATACATAGTTGTAATTTGACGTGTGGTACCGAAATAGACTCTTCAATGGTTCGCGAGACACTAATGTGTCTTTACGACTGTGACTGTTATAACTGAGCGGCTTGTCTTCCTTCCAATGTGGTTCTTATGTTCTGACATTCTAGTATGTAATTGTCTACTTGTTTGGCCCACGTACGATGCATCGCAATTCTTCATAACATCGATATACAATCCGTTTGCGTGACATACTGTATCCGACCGCCATTTAATATTTAAATATATATTATTGTTAATTTGCAGAAGATGACCCAAAGAAAGGATCGAAACATACGCTATTTTATTGCAATTACGAGCAATAAATGATTTACACAAAGATCTAAGTGTAGATAATAATATCAATAATAATAATAATTTCAATTAAAAATTAATAATAATAATAATTAAATAATTATAATAATTAATTATTAATAATAATAATAATTTCATATATTGAATATAACGGGCTAAATGAGAGCCAAGCGCTGTAAGAGGTGCGCAAATAATTCTTATTTCTTTTTGGTTATTGTATAAAAAACTTTTATTAAGAACGAACGTACGTTTCGGTCCTCCTTTCGGACCATCATCAGCGTCTATAATTAAATAAAGTGTTCGTGCGTGACCTCACCATCTATTCAACGAAATAATTCCTCTCCCGGTTCCAGTCGTGAAAGAAAAAATTGTCTGAATTGTGTACCGTCTCCCACGGCTCACGGTCCTGTCACCGCTCGACGAATTACAGTCAAAATGGTTACAACCCCCCCCACGGCAATTTTTTCTTTCACGACTGGAACCGGTAGAGGAATTATTTCGTTGAATAGATGGTGAGATCAGTGATGACCATGGATAAGCGAACGCACGAACACTTCATTTAATTATTGACATCGCTGATGATGGTCCGAAAGGAGGACCGAAACGTACGTTCGTTCTTAATAAAAGGTTTTTTATACAATAACCAAAAAGAAATAAGAATTATTTGCGCACCTCTTACAGCGCTTGGCTCTCATTTAGCCCGTTATATTCAATATATTTTATAACAGAGCCTATTATTTATATTATAATAATTTCAATTAAATATTTATAATAATTTCAATTAAAAAATAATTTCTGCGCCCTAATTACCGCGCGTGGCTCCTTACGCCGTTCTTTTCCTCCTTATTTTATAAAATATATTATTATAACATATAATATGCGTATAATAGATTACATATATAATATATTAATAATAGAAATTTTGATATTAATTATTTATGAAAATAAAAATTATCTATTAGCAAAATTTTAATGGCGATTTGGCGAAAGGTACGATCCCAGCATATTTTTTATATAGAGACACTCCTGAAACATAGCGTTACACGCGCGATCGGTGGCTCGGTCGTCGAGGCTCGAACGGTAGTGAGGATCGTAGACGTCGCTTCAGATATCGGCCCGAAAAGAGCAACTAATTCCGAGCATTGTTCTATGCATAAAAGTATTAAGGTATTATTACCGAAAACTGAATGTTTAACAAAATATTTTCTATTTTATGTCAAAATACTGTAAACTTCAAGCCTTATAACTCGAAAAGTATTTAATGAAAAATTAACTCATTATAATGTTTTGAAAAGCTCTCGAGATAAGCTACAAGAATATGCATTGAAAAATAAGGGTTTCCATTTAAGAAATTGAAGGTGTCCTTCATGTGATCTTCAAACGACTGCCCAAGGTCAAACCAATAACACCATCTTATGTCCCTCTTGAAGTCAAAAAACTTTTGTATGAAACATTTTTCTCTACGACCGCTCCCTGCAAAGTTACGAGGGGTGATAGATTAAAATTGGACATCCTGTATACAGGTTGCCTGGCATCAAACAGACCAATGCTCATGAATGGGTAGAGCGCAGTAAACTGAAAAGAAAAGTCCTTTACTATTTTACAATTTTCGCAATAATTATTGCAATATTAATTAAAAAGAATTGGTACGAGCATTGGAATGAGCACGCGTTTCGCGCGGCTAGACCGTAGGACGTACGCTCTAGGCGTGCCATCGGCGAGTCGGCGAGTGTCGCACGACAACGAAAAGTTTGTATATACAATTTATATACAGGGTGATTCAGAACGAGTGTAAAAAACTTTGACAGATTGTTTGGGAGGTCATTCTGAGTAAAAAATGTTATATGAACAGAGATCCTATCTTTAATATTTACGTAGTTACAGAAGTTTTAAAATTTTTCTGGTATCACAGTAAAATCACATGATTTGTAGAAAATGACCTTGAGAAATCAAAACAAAACAGGAGAAGATGTAAACATCATTTATTTACAGTTTAATTCTATAATAAATGCTCAAAATGTACTCCCTGAGTTTGAATGCACGTATTGCACCGACGATTCAAGGAATCCTACACACGTGGGGACATTAAAAACAGATAGTGTACAGTATCCAAATAAACACGTGAACAACGGCATCAAAAAGTTATAGATGCAGCAAATGAATCGTATGAATAATGTATCGTGTGTATGATTCCTTGATTCGTTGGTGCAATGCGTGCATTCAAGCCCAGGGAGCACATTTTGAGCATTTATTATAAAATTAAATTGTAAATAAATGATGTTCACATCTTCTCGTGTTTTGTTTTGATTTCTCAAGATCACTTCCTACGAATCATGTAATTTTACTATGATAGCAGCAAAATTTAAAAACTTCTGTAACTACGTAAATATTAAAGATAGGACCTATGTTCATATAACATTTCTTACTCAGAATGACCTCCCAAACAATCTGTCAAAGTTTTTTACACTCGTTCTGAATCAGCCTGTATAAATAAAAAATGAATCAATGGTCGAATTGATGATGTATTATATGTACCTAATTTAAAGAAAAATTTATTCTTGACAGGCATAATTACCCGAAAAGGTTATAATTTGCATCTCAACTCAGATAACGTCTTTATTTATTCACAAAAGGATTTAATAGCTTATGGCAAACGTGAAAAGAATAACTTGTATAGAATGCTATTTAAGGTTATCGTGAAACATGAAGCAAATCTTGTCGAAAAGAATGATTTGAGTTTATGGCATCAGAGACTTGCACATATCAATGGTAGAGCCTTACGCGAGATCATTAATAAAAAACTAATAGAAGGAATTAATTTAAAAAATAATGACACGTTCTTTTGTGAATGTTGTGTATTAGGAAAGCAACACAAATTACCTTTTAATAAAAATACTTGTGTAAAAAGAAATAAAGTAGGTGAATTGAGATTCATGCGGATTTATGTGGCCGATGCCTACAGATTCGATGGGAGGCTCTAGATATTTTTTGTTACTCAAAGATGATTATTCATGTTTCCGTATAGTATATTTCCTAAAGTATAAAAGTAATACTTTTAAATATTATAAAGATTTTGAAACCGAATTCTTTAATAGATTCGAATATCATATTAAAACTCTAAGATGTGATAATGGTAAAGAATTCTGTAATGAAAGAATGAAGGAATATTTATCATCGCGCGGAATAAAACTAGAAACGTCTGCACCATATGTACATCAACAGAATAGATAAAGCAGAACGAGAGATGCGTACAATAGTAGAATGTGCACGAACCATGATACTTACAAAGAATATATCTCCTAGATTATGGGCAGAAGCTGTAAATACTGCAGTATACATACTAAATAGATGTGTTTCTTCAATATCTCGCGAAAATACTCCATTTGAGTTATGGACACAACAGAAATCAGATCTTTCGCATATTAGAATTTTCGGTAGTGTAGCATATACACATATTACAAAAGAGTTTCGTAAGAAACTTGATACGAAATCAAAGAAATGTATACTCGTAGGTTATCAGGGTGATTCGAAAAATTATAGACTTTTTGACCCTAATACTGGTAAAGTTATAGTTTCACGTGACGTAATTTTTAACGAAACAATTAAATATATAAAAATAGAAAACGAAAGCGGTCCTTCTGTTACTATTAAAAGCGAAGCAATAGAAGATAATGAAAACGCGATAGATAGATGATCGCTCTCAATACATGATCATCAATACATGATAGCTCTCTCGAATTTGAAGACGCAAATGAAGAAATACAGCAAAATGATCCTAGAGAAATTCAAAATAGATATAGATTAAGAGACCGTACAATTATCAAAGCCCCAGATCGTTATTCAGCATGTCTTGTATCTTATAACGAACCGAAAACATACTTAGAAGCGATGTTAAATAAAGATTCAAATAAATGGAAAGATGCAATTGCTGAGAAGCTTAAAGCACATGAAATAAATAAAACTTGGAAAATATCATCTTTTCCTGCGAATAAAAATGTTATCGGATATAAATGAGTGTTTAAAATTAAAGAAAATCCTAGTACAAATAAAATAAGATACAAGGCACGTCTTTGTGTTAAAGATTATTCTCAAAAAAAAGGCTTTGATTATAATGAAGTGTTTTCTTCTGTAGTTCGTTATGACTCAATACGAATTCTCTTAGCGATTGCTGCACAGGAAATCTTAGAAATCAGTCAATTTGATGTTAAAACAGCGTTTATTAATGGGAACCTTCAAGAAGAAATTTATATGCAAATACCAGAAGGATTAAAAATTCAAGAAAAAGACAAGATTTGTAAGTTACGAAGGTCATTATATGGACTTAAACAATCAGCACGATGCTGGGATTAATTTGATACATTTTGATTTGATTTAATACATTTTGATTTGATTTGATACATTTTTAAAACAATTAGATTTCAAGAATTCCAATGCCGATCCATTGTATATTACCGCATGGATAGGCATGGTAAAGTAATGATTGCATTATATGTAGACGATTCTAGCTACTAAATAAGAGATTAATAGATGATATATTAAAACAAATACAAGACGTATTTGATATAACAATCGGAAATTCAGAATATTTTCTAGGCATACTTGTAAAACGCAATCGCAAAGAGAATTCAATGTTTAATCAACGATTGTATATTGAGCGTATATTAATTCAATATAAAATGATAGAGGCAGCCCCTTTAACAATTTCAGCAGACCCTTATTTTAAATTACAAGCAGCTAATTTAGAAGAAAATGTAAGACTATTAATTTTATTAACTATTTAAACCTGTTCGGTTGAAGTCAGTGTTCACTGACTCAAACCGCCGCGTATCCCACGTTCCACGAAAAGCAACATATCGATATTGGTTAATAATTCGAATCGAATACCGGTATGCTTTAACATCGCGTCCTAAGTATACCTAGGTAACATATAGTATAATTCGTGCAATCTAGACCGTAACTCTCGATACAAGCGTCGCGAAAATTTTCGAACAAATCCGTCAACAGAAGAACGTCCGTTTTCAGATACAGATCGCTATAGTCGCCCAGCATTTCTATGCGAAACCGCTCCCAGATGTTTATCGCGTGCTCGTAATCGTCAACGGATACTGTATCATCCGTCAACGAACTATAGAACGACTCGCGCGGCGGTAAACGAGTCTCGCGTAACTTATCCACGCTGTCGATGTACTCGTATGAAAATACGCCTTTTCGCGTAAGGAGGTCGAAATCTTCCGAGCTGAGTTCGCGAAATTCGGAACGCGCGATCTTCAGTTTGCTCTTATCGAGATATGATGCCAATTTTTCCAGACTAGTACCCAGAAATTTGAACAAATCCACGAAGCGCAATTTGATGCATGCCTTCCATTTCCGTTTTCCTCTCTCGTCCGTGTCTTTGACGTTCTTCGTGAACATGATGTATTTCTCCCTCGTTAGCGGTAGCAATTCAACTTTGCCGGGGAAGACGTTAGCCATGTCTTTAATAATGAAATGCGCGTCGTAGTCCGATAATTATGAAAAAATACGGGAATAACATACGAATCGCTGTAATTTAAATTGCAATTCGAATGCGCGGGACCTCTGTAACGACCGGTGAAATGACAATGATCGCGTACGCGGAAATCATCCGGTGCGAAAGGTTTTGTAATCGTCGTACGCGCAGCGTACGTAATATCCAACGCTAAACGCCTTATGATGTTGAGTGATGAATGTATCCGACGTACCCTCCTCCTTCTTCCTTTCCAGCTCGCATTCGAGATCGGCGTACACCACGAAAGGAATTCGCTCCTTTCTATCGTAGTTCCGAAAGGCTAGCCACTTCTCGTCGTCATTAGGAAGAACGATCGCGCAATCGTTCATTTTTCCGCAGTCCACACTGTGGGCCGATAACTTCTCGCTCGTATAAAAGTAATGCATACATCTACAAAATATTAATAATTATTATTTTTTACTTTATACACTCTAAAAAATCATGTAATTTTTATACTTACCGATCGCATATATACACTTTATCTTTCCCGCGGTCAATTGTGATCTAATGAGTCGGGACAGATTCTTGATATACGCGAAATGCGCGATGTTATCTCGTTGCTTATCGTACAGATATAGCAAGTTGACGTGTCTTTCCTTCTTATCGTTGGTGAGAAACAGAGGAACGATCGCGATGCAGCGGCCTTTCTTATCCTTCTTCTTGTTCTCCTGAATGGTATAGACGTTGAGAGATATCTCGTTGAGACGTTCGAATTTCGCGATGCGATTCAAACTCATGGGAAATTCGACGCTTTCGAGATTCAACACCGTCGAATAGTGCGGATACTGAGAGTTTCTATCCGCGTTTCTTTCAGCGGGATATAGAGCTACGACTACCGCCCACGCGAAACACGCATCGTCCGTAGATCGCACGTTGATCACCGCTCTTTTCATCATAATCTCTCGAGGTATGTCGACGTAACATCCGGCGCGCATAGGATTATACATGTTTACGTTTACAATTAGATTCAATATACGCGACAACGCCCATCCGCTATCACGTTCCTGAAACTCCTCCAACGATGTTAGAATAGCGTCGATTACATGTCGATCGTACCACTCTCGCAAATCGGACGTGATTAAGAGCGGATGATTCTTCGTAGCGATGGTCTTAACAGCGATCTTGTCACTCGCGACGAACTCCCCGTTGAGCGCGGTATTGACTTTGATACTGTTGTATCTCACCATAACGTCGCGTACTCGATCGAGCACGGTAGACCTAGAGAAACCGCAGAGGTTCGATGTAATTTGGAGTGATCGCACCGATTAGCACGCGCTTATTGAAAGCCGTCTCGATTTCGGCCCACGAAAATCCCCGCTGACTCTCGACGCGACCGCCACCCCCGCGCGCTCGAAATGTCCGCGCAAAGCATCCTTCACACCCATTAATTGCAGAATTCGAGCGACCAAAGAGTGAATCATTATAACGTACCGCTTTCGGTTCGGATTCGCTCAACCAGGATCAGGGATCGTGAAAGGGTTTAGCGAGACAACAGACGCGATGTTAAATGACAAAAATTATTTATTTGAAGACGTTAAATTGCATGTACAAAGTATGAAGTGAACATAGATGTGTAAATGTACAGTGTGCGCGCGATGTATGTGTATTCGTGTATGCGATTGGTGAATGGATATGTACAGGGGGCCTATTACGGTTCTCGGATTGGGTGAAAATGACGAAAGTGAGTAACTCACCCAATTACGGTTGATCTCACCTCGTGAAAATACGAGATTATTCGCGTGAGCGGGCTCGACATGAAATTTCGAAGTGAAAAGGTGAAATCAAGCAAAATGGAGCACTTGTTATTAGTGATATTTAGGCGCAATCGTGAAAATACAATACTGAGGATACGTAGAAGACTACGGGATGCAATTTACATTCTGTAAAACATGGAAAACATTAGTCAGCATATAATAAAATTGATTATAAGACTGATTATAAAATTGAGGAGGAAAATTATGTCATCATATTTGACTTTATTTCAGCATTTATTTAATAAGAACGCAAAAATAATCCTTAAATTTATTAATTTTTATTGAGAATTAGATTTATGATTTTTATAAACGATACGGATTTGATTGAAACTGATGTCTTTTTTATCACGCTGTTATCTATTAAAATATTAATCGTGATCAATATTACTTAATAAATTATGATTATGTATTTGATGCGTTCAATATGTGATTGACAATAGGCCACACTTCTAATTGATGTTGATTCAGTATTTGCGCACTTTTACACAATATTTGTCAATTATATTTAGGGTATGGCAGAGAACGAGATGTAATCGTCTCGTTCTCTGCCATCAGCCTTCGTGAAAATGTGAGATCACTATCCCGGAAGTGCCTAGTGATCTCGCAGTTTCACTCGACACATCCGTAATTGGGTGAACAAAGTCACGTGACATGAGAATGTGAAAAGTGAGTGAGCTCACCCAAGAACCGTAATAGGCCCCCAGTATATGAGTACCGCGTGAGCGATGTATGTGTATTTGTATGTGCGAGTGGTGAATGTATATGTACGGTGCGTACGTGCGAATGATGTGTGTATGTATGTATAGTATATGTCAGCGGTGAATGTATATGTACGGTGCGTACGTGCGTGTATATATGTACGGTATAGATATGAGCGGTGTGTACGTGCGAGTGGTGCGTGTATATATGTACGGTATAGATATGAGCGGTGTGTACGTGCGAGTGGTGCGTGTATATATGTACAGTATACGTGAGCGGTGAATGCGTATGTACAGTATGCAAATGTACCGGATCGGACGGTGCAGGCAGATCCTTAATTGTTTGTCCGATATTACATTTAATGCGGTCGGGCTGGGTGATTTAAATTCCCGTGTTAGAATCTCGGCCTTGGAATGCGAGCCGTGCCGGTGGCGCGTGTTTACGCGTTTTTGTCGAATTTAAAACCCACAGCGGTGAGCGCGCGCGGGGCGCGTGAGAGCGCGTGAGAGCGCGAGAATACTGTTCGGCGCGAACGCGGTTAGATCTTGTCGCGTATTTATTTTACGGTGTGGATAGGATGTACCGGAATGCGAAGATCGACGAGATCGCTCGTCAGCGGCAGAGATCTTTCTACCCGTAGTGGTATATCGTCGCAAGGTGTTAGGCGGATCTTCCGAAAGTGCCGAGATCGCTCGGCGGAGACTGAGTTCGCTCAACCTCTTTACTATCTCTTTCGAGGAGCTGTTCGGGATCGGATCTAGGCGCCGGATCTGGCTCTAGAAGATCGGGAACTGGAGTGACTTTTGCTCCGTCGGGTAGCTCTCTTTATACTGCGAAATTATCCGTTCGGGTAATTTCGGCGATAATCGCAGGGCCCGATTGTTCTTTCTTAATTGCTGTTAAGAAATCGGACGGATTCGGGGCAGTTCGGGCAGCCCCGGCGGGTGCGGGCGGAACCGTCGTTTGGCGCTTTCCGACGGGATTCGGAGCTATTCTGGGCGCCAAGACGACGGTCCGGTATACGGATGCCGGCGGCTGTTTAAAGGCCCGAATCCGTTACTTTTCGATAGATTAAAAAAGGGCGCAATACGCCGCTGCACCTTGCCCGGCTGATGTTCGCCGGGCGGCAGCCTTCCGGCAGATCGACGGCCGGGTAATGATCGCTCAGAGGGGGATCGTTACACCATTCCGGTAGACGTTCGCTGACATTTGCTTCGACATTTTTCCCGCAAAAACCGGAGACATTCGTCGCATCGTCTCGCCCAGTCGAGATACTCGCCATCGTTTCCACGTTAGTCGCTCGATTGCACAGATCGCATTCTTCTTCCATGATTAAATAAACACTGCCGTTTTCGTCGTTCGCGCCCTCGATAAAATATTTAAGCACACATGCGCACATCGTTCACATAAGTTAAACAAAATTTGATAAAAATGGGTTTTTATAATGTGCATAGCCTTAAACAAGCTGATAAAACCGAACGTGACTTAGTCTCAGTCAGTGTCCTTGAACATGCAAAATCGCATTTAATTGCGTCTCATTTAATTAAAAACAAAAAAATGTACGGATTTTTATATTACGTGCGACTTTGAACGGGCGTGACGCAACCAGATGCGACTTAGAGTCAGCGTCCTTGAACACACAAAAGCGCATCGCCCGTTTTTACTTCCGGCATATTTAATTAAAAACATAAAAAATATACGGATTTTTAAAAATATTTTTAATTAAAAACACAAAAATATATGGATTTTTAAAATACGAACAAGCTCGCGCGTGATTGGATGCATGAGTCGCACCATCGCGCAAAAATCGTTTACCATTAAAGTACATTCTCTCCATTCTCTCCATTCTCTCAATATATATTTTCCAAATTAACAAGTTGGAAAATTATCAGCGACCTTGAACGCGCTAATCACGTTCGCGCACCCACTATTGTCTCCAGGGCCAAGGGGTCATATATCAATAAACTGTGCCGCTATCAGCTCCAGAGTCAAGGTCAACCGTCAATAAACTCTAATATACTCCAATGAAAAATAACGGTCTCTCTCACTCCATGCAAAAAGTGAGTTAGACTCCCATTTATAATGCTACTCACATTTCTTCCTATATAAAGAGACACATTTCAGAAATGTTACATATTAAGCAGCAAAGAAAGGCATCAATTTACAAGACGATACGAGACTCCTCGACAACTCCTATTTTCCTATTATCAATAAATGTTCTCAGTTTGACTGTCTCGCTCCTTCATGTTTTTGTCTTTTGCCTCACGTTTTGATTCGTTTTAGTTATTGACCTTCTGTGATTTCTTGCTCTCTGCCTCTCTCTTTGTGTTTGTCTCATTCGCTGTGTAGACGTCCTACAGATTAGTCATCCGATTTTGTCTCATTTGACTTCTCTTTCACGCTTATATTTTAGACGTCTTAATCTACCGAAAAAATCTTATTTGCTTGACAATATTTCCATCGTAAATACTCTTGGTGTCCGTTGCTTTTCAATTTTTTGTTTTTTTCGACACCAGTATTTATTTTACAAGTTTCTTCCCTTTTTTACAGACATCCTCTTTTATTTTTTGCCTATTCTCTTTGCTCCCGTATGCTCTCAGCCTGGAACGTGCCAGACTTGCAGGCCTTCGCACTTGTTGTTTCGGCGTGCTATAACGTTAATAACCATAATGTCTGTTACGAATCTGTGTGAGCTATGTCTTGCGTACGACACGTCTTCTCAGATTATTTGGAAAAAGAGTCGACCGTATTTAGGTGAATGCGTTCATTGCGACAATTTTGTCGCGTGGTCGCCTGCGGACCATCCGGCGGTAGTTTGCGCGATTTAATTCGAAATCTATTATGTTGCGTTCTGATCGCTCTGTCTCAGTTGTTATGATTCCGTATTTGCGTCCGTTTTAATTTTACAATGTAATTCGCAATTTATTATCATTGAGAAGGACACGAAGTGGGTTCAAACATTTCAATTTTATAATTATAATTTAACAATTTTATTTTAATACAAAACATAACATTTTTTTACGCATCAAGTACTACGTCCAGGCTACCGACCAGTCCGTTGTGAGACTATGTCCCACGTTGACGTGTTGTAAGAGGCTCCCTAAAGAGGTCAAAATTTTGTGTGGTTAAAACGCGTTTCGCGACGAGTACTATCGTTTAAAGTAAACTTCTCGTGACATTTCTCGTGATATAATTACTTTTAATGTGAATGAGTTAATTACTTCATAAATAGCTTCAGAAGATTTTCATTGCGAGCTGCTCGTTATACCGCCATTACGTGGCACAACCACGTCATGCCGCATGTTCTTGTCGAAAATTACTTTGATTGATAAATCTCTAATTAGCGATTTCTGATGGTTGACTATTTTTACCATAAATCTTAGTGATGTATTTTATGTGTTGTGCAATTTGAGACGTCTGTAAATCACCGTTAGACTGCAATCAACGAGTGAATTCTGCAGTGATAGCTGGCTGCCGTTATATTGACCGTGTACTGGATGGACATAACTTTCGCGCGTCTGGAACATTCTGGTGACGTAGCCCTGTAATTTAGATAATAGACTGTTTTTAGAGCCATAGCAATTCTCATAGTGGCATCTTTATGCTGCTAGCTGTGAGAGCGCATGTGGACTTCATCGGATTTCATTGAATTTAGTTGTAGTAATTAACTTTCGTGAGTTGTTTCTCAGTGTTATGTGGCATGACACGTCGTACTACATCATACTGCTTTATATTACTCTATATTTATAATCATTTTACGGGTTTTCTGACTTCTTAGTTAATTTGTGGTGAAGTATATATCGAGTGGTAAAACTTAAGCCATCTACATTTTACATTTTATCGTTCGTATAAAATTAATGAATAAAGTCTGTGTCGATAGCTAGTTGCCGTAGTATTGACCGGAAAAACTTTTCTCCAAATACTCCAAATACTCCGGCGATTGTGATTTAAATATTGACTTAACTATTAATTGATTGATCTTCTAGTAGCAGAATTATTATTTATTGATAATTTTCGTGCCTATAAACATAAAAAAGTGCATCGGAACTTGTCAATTCACTGACAAAATATACATAAAGATTTTCATACGAGCTGGCCTTCTATTACATGGCAGTTTATACGTAGCAGTCACGAGCTGCTTGCTGCCTGCTCGTGCTTTCTTAGTTGTAGAATAATTATGTAGAATTATTACAAAGAATTATTGTAATGTGCTATGTGTATGTCGTGTTGTTTTATTTAATTGCGTACAGCTCAGATTTTGCGAGTGAGTGAACAATGTGGAAAAAATGCGACAATTGTTTCTCGTGGTTATGATCATAACTGCTAATTATGTTTCCAGGAAGTGTCTTAAAACCATGGCTTTATTCACTTGACTTATTCCTCTGTGGCATGCCAATAGTGTGGTTAACTTCCTATCAAATATCTAATTGTGATCTAAATTAGTAGACTTGCTATTCATTATAGCTGATTATTTACTGTCACTTTCACGGGAAGTAACTTTACTGTCCTTATATGCATTTATTTTCACGAGTTTTGTATATACATACACATACATATTGCAAATTCGTTTAATTCATTAATTAAATGCATTAAAATTATTACTTTATCCTATTAAAAAAATCTTACAAAGGTAAAAAAATACGCCAAGCATATAAAAACCTTAGAAAACTTTAGAAAGTTTAAAAAAATATTTACTCCTAAAAAAACTTATAAAAATAACTTTCCTCTAAAGAAATAACCTTAAAAAATAATAAAATTTGAAAAATAATTTTTTCCTAAAAAGTATTCTCTAAAAAATAAAAAATCAAAACTAAACATAAAATCAATAATTAGCCAATTATTTAGAAGCAATTCAATTTGTGAGGGCTTGAAATAGTATTTGCCATAAAATCAATCATGCACTTATAAAAATATAATACATAAATTTTCTCCATGAAGTCAAAACGCATTTTATTATTAAGAAAAATTTATTTTTAAAATAAGTTTAATTTTGTATGACAAATGTTTTAATATATAAAATAGCATTATTATGTCACACGGATTTTATTACAAATAGTAAAATATGAAACTATTTAACCTCCACTGCGCCATGACGTTGATCACATTGATTGTCAATTTTAAATATAAAAGTGTCCTGTGCTACTAATTGATCGAAGCGTTTGAAATTGCTGCTTTGAAATTAATCATAAGCTTTGCCAAGTAGGTCCGGAACTAAAGGGGTTAAGACACAAAGTGACATACAAAAACTTGGCGTGCCCCGGTCTCATTATTATTACTAAATATTTAAAATTAAGGTTCGCGAAGTATATATCTGAAATTAAAATTTGCAAATTATTATCAACATGTTAATGTTATTATTAACAAATATTTAAAATTAAGGTTCGCGAATTATATGTCTGAAATTAAAATTTGCAAATTATTATCAGAAATTATTCATTCATCTTTATTGATCCCCTAGGGGTTTTCAAGGCGCTTTTAAGGAGCGGTCCCGAACCTTTACAATAAATTCCATTTCCCCTCGCGACCTGGCCGTGTGCGACCCTTACATACTACACACCTCCCACCCTCAATTCCCGTCCCCCTTCCTCTACCCTCCTATCCCACCCCCCTTACACCCTCCTTCTTCACCGTGTAATTCTCTTCTTTCCTCTTTCCTTCATCCTCTATATTCTCCCTCCTTCTTTCCTCATCTTCCATGCCTTCTGTCCAACCAAGTCCTCTCTCCATCCGATTACTCCTTCCTTTTCTTTCCTTCCTTCTCGTTCCAAGCACGACTTACTTCGACAGGTCCTCTATAACATACAAACAATAACCTCCTACTATCATATTCTACCCTTTTTCCCCTGTTCCTTTCTAACCTCGCCCTTTCCTTAATCCTCCATCTCATTTCCCTTTCCTCCCTCGTTAGATCTTCATCTACACTCATCCTCCACCATCTCCCTACCTCTCCCCTTCTTTCCAATATCTCATCCCTATTCTCCTCCTTTTCCAATACTACTAACAGAATGCTCTTCCCATCGTCCCTTTCCTCTACACCCCTTAACTCCACCTTTCTTTCCAGCATCCTCTCTAGCAGCACCCTCAGACATACGCATCTTTCCTCAAAATTATCCCCCTCTATCCCCCTCCATACTAAGTTCCTTCTTTTTCTCTCCCTTCTCACCTGTTCATCTCTTCTCTCTCTAGCTTCCCTCTCTCTTACTCTCTCCTCCTCTCTTCTCTTTTCCTTATCCATCCTATCTTTCACTTTTTTCCAAATCCCTTTTACCTTCTCCCCCTTCTCGTCCCCCTCTTCCCCCACACACTTCCACCAGCTACCCTCTCTTTCACCCTCTTTCTCTCTTTCACCATCTTTCCCTGTCTCTTTTCTTCCCATATTCCTCCCCGCTCGAACCCTTCTCCCTTTCCCTCCTCACCTTTCTCCAACCCTCTATCATTACCTCTGCCCACTCCCCCTTTTCCTCTCTCCATTTCCCTTATCCCTTTCAACCCAGCTCCTCTCCATGTCTCCCTCCGTCTTCTTCTCGTCCTTCTTGTCACACGCCACCATTCCCTCTTCTTTCTCCTCCTCCCGTCCACTGGCCTTCTCCTCTCTCCCGCTACCCTTCTTCTTCCTCTCAGCACCTTCGTTCTTCCTCTCCATTTCTTCGTTTCCTCTCTCCGCGACCGCGCTCTCTTCCTCTGACGTCCCTTCCTCTCTCTCTCTCTCTCTCTCTCTCTCTCTCTCTCCCCCCTCTGTCCTCTTCCTTTTACTCTCCTCTCCGCACTCTCCAACCTCTCTTTCTTAACAGTCTCTTTCAATCCCACTCATACCTTTCTCTATTCCTCTCATGCCTTCCCTTATTCCTCTTAACTCCTTTAACCATTCCTCTTCCCAACCCATTTTCTCACTTCCGTCTCTGCACCAAGTGTTCTCACAGGCAACGTCCTCTGCGCTCAACTGCGTCTCACTTCTAAACCGTTTCTCCGTCGCAACACGTGCTCGCGCACATGGCCCACCGGCTTTCCTGTGTCGCCACCACCTGTTGCCCCAACCTCTCATTCTGTCGTCAACCGATACCCTCTCCTCTGTCAGCTCCTTCCTTACCGACCATCTCACTCCTTAGTTTCTTCTTCTCCAACCGTCTTCTCCGTCGCCACCATCTCCCTCTTCCTTTCCTTGCTCCGATTTTTCCTGAATTTTGCAAGCAGCCTCCTTTTCCTCTCACCAAACTCCTCACCCTCTGTATCCCTGCTGCCTCCACCATTTCTCCTGCGACCTCTCACCCTCTTCCATCTCCTCCACCATTCATACCTTTATCACTTTCCTCCAGCACCGTTCATTTCTCCACCAACTCATCACTGTCACAAATTCCCGTCACCTTACTTCGGTCGCCATTACCCCCTCCTATCAGAAATTATTATCAACCCGTTAATAAAAATATATGAGTAATGCGATCGGGGCACGCCAAGTTTTTGTATGTCACTTTGTGTCTTAAACCCTTTAGTTCCGGACCTACTTGGCAAAGCTTATGATTAATTTCAAAACAGCAATTTCAAACACTTCGATCAATTTGTAGCACAGGACACTTTTATATTTAAAATTGACAATCAATGTGATCAACGTTATGGCGCAGTGAAGGTTAAATAGTTTTATATTTTACTATTTATAATAAAATCTGTGTGACATAATAATGCTATTTTATATATCAAAACATTTATCATACAAAATTAAACTTATTTTAAAAATAAATTTTTCTTAATAATAAAATGCGTTTTGACTTCATGGAGAAAATTTATGTATTATATTTTTATAAGTGCAAGATTGATTTTATGGCAAATACTATTTCAAGCCCTCACAAATTGAATTGCTTCTAAATACTTGGCTAATTATTGATTTCATGTTTAGTTTTGATTTTTTATTTTTTAGAGAATACTTTTTAGGAAAGATTATTTTTCAAATTTTATTATTTTTTAAGGTTATTTCTTTAGAGGAAAGTTATTTTTATAAGTTTTTTTAGGAGTAAATATTTTTTTAAACTTTCTAAAGTTTTCTAGGGTTTTCTAGTTTTTATATACTTGGCGTATTTTTTTTACCTTTGTAAGCTTTTTTTAATAGGATATCACTGCTTTTTGTAAAAATTTATTTAATCTCTATGTTACATACGAGTTGCGAAATTTTTATATACTTTAACTCTTATATATTTTAACTCTTTATTACATACAAGCTGTGAAATTTTTATATATTTAGCGTATTTTTTTTACCTCTATGTAAGGTTTTTTTTAGTAGGTAGTTATATCTTTCACTTATACATACGTGTGTAGCTGCACGAAAATTTCATAGTTTTAAGAATAGAGGATCAAATCAGGATAATAAGGATATTAAGGATACCAATAAAATTTTGTAGACTATTGTCAGACATAATAATTTATTAAATATGCTTATATATCGCGAAATAGTGCAACACAAGAAAAAAAGTGATAAAATGATTAACGGTTATTAAGAGTATCGCGGAATAGTGCAAGGAAGAGAATTTAGAAGATAATTTCTTCTAATCGATGTCATATTGAGCAAAGTTAAATTATAATAGACAAACTGAACGAATGCTTACACTTGAATGAATCTGCATTACCAATTAACATATTAATGAGTTGCATGCTTATGTTAATGTACTTAAATAAATCTTGTGATAATTCTACCAAAAATATTATAAAAACAACAACATTGAACACATTTTTATTAATTGGCTTCATAAAGAATAATGAAATGAAAAATCATTTTGCTTCTATAGTGTCCACAAATATTTTGCGGATCTGGAATTACTCGCAACTTTTAGTTCTGGAAATATGAATATTTCTTTATATTTTATATATAAATGTAATTAATGCGTAACTAATATTTTCAGATCACTTACAAATGGCTAAGCAATGAGTTGCATGTTTATGATAATTCTATCAAAAATATCACATATACAGTTGAATTGTAAGCATTAGAGTTAGAGCCTGAAATAGAAATGTTAAGCATTAATTAAAGAAGAAAAATATGGTAATAATTTTGATTATAAATTATATAATAAAGGTTATTTATTTTCTTGGACTAAATACTTTAAGGACAAGACAGTTTATTTAACTTTTTTTGACATAATAGTTAAACATTTTTTTAAAGCACTGAGAAAACGTCAACGTGGAAATTGATGACTTATTAGGATGGAGCTGCCTTTTGCAATATAATGTTATAGCCCGAGAAGCTATATAGATAAAGTTATACATTAGATATTAAGAAGCGTACCAGACGCGAAGGAATGCACGAAAACGCTAACGCAGCGAGCCACGCGCAGAAATCGACCTTGCGAGAAATGCAAGCGAAGAAGTTCGACTTTGAACTTCCTCGCCTGCATCCGGACGACGAAAAACCCTTACGCTTAGAAAACCTGTTACCAGGCACCCCCTCTTATAGAAAAAACCGTGACAATAAAGAGGCTCGCCGCTAACACGAGAGGGCTAGTCGGTCAGTAAAATTCGCAAAATAAAGAAGAACCAGTTAATCAAAAGATAATCGCGATTGCGTTACAAAGAGGGAGAAGGGAGTACGATAAATAAATTAATAACTACAGTATGATATGTTACGAGTTTAATTAAAATAAAAAGAATATAAAAGGAGAAAGGAAAGTGAGTCGGGCGAGATCCACGGAGTTCCAACTCCCTAATCCTGAAGACATCCCCAGAAAAAATAAGATTGTGTCACCCCACACAACAATTTGGTGGCAGCGGTGGGATCCAGGAGGTCCGCCAACCACAAAATCCTTAAGACCTGTAAATAAAACAAAAGTGTTAAAAAACGGGCACGCCAGTACAACAGCTGACGGACAACGGACAACACGGGAAAGCAAAGCAATGAGAGAATCACGGCCGAGGAAGCTGACACCCGAGTAGGAACCCTGACCTACGACTACAGCACGGACATCGCAACAACGGCGAGCAACGACCCGCCGTATCTACCAACGCCGGGCCGCCCGCCTTATCAGCCGACGGGAGCGAGAGCGAGAGACCGCAACGTCAGCAGCCAAGCAGCACAAAGCGTAAAGATGCGAGCCGTAGTACTGTAAGTCCGAATACAATTATATCGCATGCAGTCGGAAGGCGCTAACGTACCACCGATAGCGAATCGAACGTGGTTACATAGCGAACCTGCACGACTAACATTACGCGTTCTCCGAGAACGACGAATACTCGATAACCTGCGTAGAAATTTTGAAACGCGACAGTCAAGTGATAGCGAAGCTGAAAACTTCGCGAACGATAATGACCTGTCATTCACTAATCGCGACGCCGACGTATTAACAAATAGAGCTATCCCGCTAGCACAAGCGAACCTTGACAAAGTACGCAAGAAATTAGAAACGTACTATTCGAGCGACAGCGACTCCGAATTACCCTCACACGTAATAACCGAACGCGAATTTCCATTTAGTAGCTTCGACGAAAGCTTATTTGCGAATTACGAAACGGAACCCGTTATCGCGAAAAGAAAAGATATCAGACCGCGCGTCAGCCGAACGCCCAGTAACGTATCACAACGAGGCGAATTTTCGTTAACATCTTACGATAGTAGCATTTTTGATCCGAACGAAATCAACGAAATCAACATGTCGGTAATGCATACTCCCCCACCGCCGAGCGAATTGATACACGTGTCAAACGACGACATCAACCGAGAGATTGACAACCTTAGAAATAGCATACGGCACATCGACGAACACGTTGTAGAGGCAGAGGTACACGAACCTCCCGTTAATCGTAATACTAATATGAGTAATCTAAGTAATCCCTTCTTACGCGAAATAATGCGAGGAATACAGGAAATGCGTACAGAAATGAATATATTACGCGACCAGAGACGCGAATCTAACACATACGAAGGCGAACGACACATTAACCGCCGAGACGTACGCGACTACACTCGTGACGAAGACACGCGATACCATGAGCACGATAGCGACAGATACAATATTACATACGGACGCACAGAGAATGATGTAAGACACCGACGAAATAATACCGAAAACTATATTTCATTAAAAGAAGCGCAAAGTATGATTCCGGAATTTAACGGAACATCACAACATAAATTGCAAGAATTTTTAAGCACATGTAGTTACGCTGTACAAAACATAGACCCAGCAAACGAGACAAGTTTAGTAGGAGCTATCTTATGTACTAAATTAAAGGGAAAAGCTATGCTAGATTTTCAAACGCGAGACATACGAACGTATAACGAACTTAAACGACAATTAGAAATTTCGTACCAAAGCAAACGAAGTACCACTCATTTGCAAATTGAATTTAATTCCCTGAAACATAAATCTAACGAAAGCGCACAAACATTTGGAACACGTGTCGATACTCTAGCCATGGAATTATATGAATCCATGATCGAAGGAGAGAACCACTCTGTCGTAGAAAAACGTATAATATTACATACTATACAAAAACAAGCTCTACAAAATTTTCAAATCAGATTACGCGAAGAAATACAAATGCTAATTCGTTCACGAAATTATCGCACCCTTCAAGAAGCTATAACCGCCGCAACAGCCGAAGAAAAGGTAAAAGGCTCAACCCCGTCGCGATCAAGTAATTTTCCGAATCGTAACCGATACGATCACCCGTCATCGCGACAAACAAAAAACACGACTCAGTGTTATAAATGCGGAAAAACCGGACATTACGGACGCGATTTTCGCAGCAGCAGATATGCGTTACCGAAACCGGACAAATCATCTCGCGTGAATACCGTCGAAAAATTCTGCAAGCATTGCAAGAAACGCGGACATAACCGTGAAGAATGTTGGTCGTTAAACGGACGACCTAAAGCGAAAACGTCGGACCGAACCAAGAAGGATGACGAAAGAAAATCGCGAAATAATAATAAGAACGGCGATAAAAAAGATAGTAGGCCGCGAAAAAGAAACTCAGACTCCGAGCGTAGTAGCGACGAAGAAGAAGGAGATAAGGAAAAGACAGCGCGCGCGCTCGAGTACCAGATAACGCACATGCGACGGACACCGCAAGGATCAGCTGGATTGGATATAATTACTTTACCAATACGCGAAACAAAACGCGGACAAATTAATATGCTTTATGATTCCGGAGCCACTATTTCTTTAATAAAAGTAAAACATTTACAAGGCGAAACCGTTATCTATAAAGATAAAATCTCGCTAATCGGAATAACCGGACACAAGGCGCGAACAATAGGCAAGATATACGCGACTATCCATTTAGACGATCGCAAAATAAGACACGCGATATACGTCGTGAAAGATGATTTTCCAATGGATTACGAAGGAATATTAGGAATCGATTTTCTTAGAAAACAGCAAGTTTCGTGCGATTATAAAAAACGGGAACTCAAAATAGGAGACGCCGTGTTAAAGCTTCAGCCTTATGACAAAATTTCGTTAAAGCCGCGCAGTGAAACTATTATTCAAGCTGCAACAAATCGTAACGAAATCGGAATTATACGGGCAGAAGAAACCGCGCCGGGAATATACATCGGACGATGCCTCGAAGAATTACATATGTCCTATCAGTGTGATTAATACTACAGACGAGACCGTCGAAATACGTACACCGCGCGTGAACGTAGAAGATATTAGCGAAGACAATCCGCATGAAATATATACCATTCGAACGGAGAAAACGCGCAAATATTCGTCACCGCGTAATGAACAAATCTGACGATTATTACGGACAGGACACTTAAATAAAGAAGAAAAGCGTGCGATACAAAAAATATGCGAAGAGTATAGCGACATATTTCACCTAAGCGGAGAACCACTGACATGCACCGTGACTATAGAGCACGAGATAAATACGCGCGCCGACACCTCACCGGTAAACGTGAGACCGTATCGTCTTCCCGAGAAGCACAAAACGGAAGTAAATAACCAAGTGCAAGAAATGTTAAAAGACGGAATAATTCGGACCAGCGCGAGTCAATGGAATGCACCGTTATTAGTAGTGCCGAAGAAAACCGACGCATCCGGAAAACCGAAACTCGGAGTAGTAGTAGACTTCCGACACCTTAATAATCTAACGATAGGCGACTCGTTTCCACTACCGAATATCACGGATATATTAGATCAGCTAGGAAACGCTAAGTATTTTACTACGCTAGATTTGGCATCAGGATATCATCAGATACCGATGGCCGAACACGATAAAAATAAGACAGCCTTTTCCACCCCCTACGGACATTACGAATTCAATCGCATGCCATTCGGACTAAAGAACGCACCAGCGACTTTTCAACGGCTGATGAATTCAGTATTGACGGAGATACAAGGGCTCAGATGTCTGGTCTACCTAGACGACATCGTTATTTACGGATCCAGCCTAGAGGATCATAATAGAAGACTCGCGGAAGTACTACGAAGACTACGAGAAAAAAATCTCAAATTACAACCGGATAAATGCGAATTTTTGCGAAAGGAAGTAATTTATTTAGGACATATTATTTCCGAAAACGGACGAGGACGAAAATTTCCGAGGACGGCGACGCTGGGGGTGAGGCCCTCTCACCAAAACGAACGCTCTCCACCCGGATGTGGAGAGCCTCCGGCACCTCCCCATAGAAAGGGAACGGCTGTCGTCCCTCGAGGGCCCTCTCCACAGATTGGAAAGGAATCCTCCATGCAAGATCGCGAGGCTCCGGCAAAACCTCGTAGACCTCGCTCACGCCACTAACCACATTTAGCATTACTCTCAACGAGTACGGTGTATTAGAGCACCGAAAAATTGCGGAACAAGCCCGCCAAAATGAGTCGGTGAGCAGTTCCCGCCCCACAACAGGCGCACGACGGCATACCCGGCACAAGTGCGAATGTTCACGCCAATGGAACATATCGTCACATTCACGACAGGGAACGAACATATTATGGAAATCCATATTTCCGATTTATATATTTTTTTTTCTCTCTCGCGTAACGAAAGCCAAGACAGTCAGATGCAGACTGAAGAAAAAGATGCAGCAGCATCTCAGGGTGCATAAGAAACAAAAAAAGAAAAAACTTTCCCACCCGATAAAAAATCGCGAACTAAAAACGAAAGTGATACGCGCTACTAAAAGATAAATAAAAAAAGGAAGTATAATATATTATTACAGGGCACTCATTTTCAACTTCAGCTCAGCGCTCGCGAAGCGATACGACACGTACCTCCCGTACGAAATCGAAGAATTCAAGGACCATCCAGGTATCCATTTCGAAAAAATCGGTCAATTACACTATTCCAAGAAGACATGGAAGTTAGTAATACAGTTAGACCTAACCACGATAAACAAAAGGTACGAACAAATAAAAAATTATTTACAACAGACAGAAGCAATGTGCGACAAGATGAAATTTCAAGATTATTATCGTCAAACCACGTGTACAAATCTAGATAACATCGCGAAAAAAGAAACAGCGTATTTACAAAATATTATGGCACAAATTAATACCATATATAAAACGCCGACAAATCGACGTAGAGGACTAATAGACGGACTAGGCACAGTAACGAAAACATTATTCGGTACAATGGACGCGAATGACGAAAAACATATTAACGAACAATTAAGCTTACTACAGAATAGCCAACAGACTATACAACACGCGGTACAAAATCAGATAAAAGTATTAAACGCGACTATAGCTCACATTGATGAAGTAGAAAGTATAATCCAAAGAAACGAAAAATTACTGCAAAAACGCGTAACGGAACACCTCAATCAAGAGGAAATAAACGAGCATTTTACAATTATTACCGCGATAGTAACAGATTTAATACGAGATGTCAAAAATATAATCGAGTATCTCACATATATACGAAAAGGCGCGATGCACCCGAAATTAATGTCGATCGATTATAACACAATTAAGAGAAGCGGCACCGTAATTGCCGCAAGGATTATATTTCCCATTTAAAGTCCACGCTGAGGACTGGTTAGCTATAGAAGAACACACAGCGATAAGCGCATACTGCGATCAAATGAATATATATACCATATTGCGTTTTCCATTAATTGCGAAACCAACATATGACATTATAAATGTAATCGAATTTCCTATATCTTCTAATAAAAACGTATACACTTATGTAAAAGTCAATAATAAAATGATTATTGTAGATAAGGAAAAATTAAAATATTCAGTGATAACTGAAGACGATTTACAAAAATGTAATAACATTAACGCACAATACATATGCGAGCAAAGTTTATATATCCAAAGCTTATATATCGCGTAAATTCAGAAGCACCATGCGAAATACAAATGTACACACAGCGTTATCAGTATAATTGTAATATAAAACACTATGTCTCGACTCATATGAAATGGATAGCGCTACAACAAACACACGCCTGATTATACTCGACAGCCGCCGAACAGACGATAACTATACAGTGTGACGAACAGTCTGAAGACAGGAAAGTAATTAAAAATACGGGTAAAATCACTTTAACAGGCGAATGCAAACTAATTACAACAGACATGACGATAGAAACAAAAGAAACAATATATAAAACAAACATACAAACATATCTACCCGAAGTTAATCTAACGCTTTCACGAGACAATAATATGATGACTCAAAACCAAGACACGTTAGAAAATATAACACAACACCGTGTAGAATTAATGAAACTTAAAGCCAATCTAGAAGACATAAATAACGATCTACGAAAAAACGAAGAAAACTTTTTCACACAGAAACAGTTTATATATCCAATGGCGTCTAGCGGAATAATAATGATAATTATAATAATCATTGTAATTTGGATAATTATGCAAAGAAAAAATAAAAATAAAAATAGAAGACAACTATCCGCTAGAATACTAGACGACGAAGACTATAGTCCACCCAGATCAATATTAAAAAGAAGTCAAAGTACACGATTTTAGAAATAAGAAACGATTGTTATTATATACATTGTACACGGGAAAATATAAAATTGTTATTCTAAGTAGTTTAAGAAGAATGAAAAAGAAAAAGGGAAAAGTAATTCTAATCCTCAAAATATATACTAATACTTTTCCCAAGTAAGAAAAACTCCGAAATTCCGTTTTTCTTTTTCAACGGGGGAGGGGTGACGACTATATAGCCCGAGAAGCTATATAGATAAAGTTATACATTAGATATTAAGAAGCGTACCAGACGCGAAGGAATCCACGAAAACGCTAACGCAGCGAGCCACACGCAGAAATCGACCTTGCGAGAAATGCAAGCGAAGAAGTTCGACTTCGAACTTCTTCGCCTGCATCCGGACGACGAAAAACCCTTACGCTTAGAAAACCTGTTACCAGGCACTCCCTCTTATAGAAAAAACCGTGACAATAAAGAGGCTCGCCGCTAACACGGGAGGGCCAGTCGGTCAGTAAAATTCGCGAAATAAAGAAGAACCAGTTAATCAAAAGATAATCGCGACTGCGTTACAAAGAGGGAGAAGGGAGTACGCTAAATAAATTAATAACTACAGTATGATATGTTACGAGTTTAATTAAAATAAAAAGAATATAAAAGGAGAAAGGAAAGTGAGTCGGGCGAGATCCACGGAGTTCCAACTCCCTAATCCTGAAGACATCCCCAGAAAAAATAAGATTGTGTCACCCCCGACACAACATAATGTTATCGAAGAGCATTAGAATATCTGTCATCGACAAAAGTAGTTCAAATTTGAATCAAAATGAGGAGGAAGAGTCAGTTAGTGATGCTGAAATGCAGATTTTATTAGAGAATCGTATAAAAGTTCATAATAATTTGGCAGTTAAATTGATTAAAACAGAAGCCTACGATGCAGCTTTAGAAAATGTGAAACATGTTTTGAGTCGTCAACCACAAAATGTGTAAGCACTATTTAGGAAAGGTATTGCAAAAATCCTAATCTTCTTTTATTTTCTATACTTAATCTTTCTTTAAAATAAGTTGTATATATTCTTGATTTATATTTTACATATGGAAAATTCAAATATGTGTGTATATGTATTGTGCGTATCGTAGGAAATTGAGACTCAAGGGGAATATGCAAAAGCTTATACAATACACACACACACACACACACACACTCTCTCTCTCTCTCTCTCTCTCTCTCTCTCTCTCTCTCTCTCTCTCTTTCTCCACTGATTCAAAATTAAATTCAGAAATAAAAATATTTATTGCAGAATTAATGATCTTAAAGGATTAATGATCTTAAAAAAAAGAAAATTGCTAAAGACACAGAAAAAGAAAAGCATCTATATCGTAAAATGTTATGAGTAGTTGAAAACTAAAAATCCGTCTTTTTAAATATTTTTATATACATTTTTATATGTATTGTATATACATATGTATATATGTCTATATATGTATGTATTTATGTACTTAATAATACTTTTATTATCTGCTTTTATATTCTTTGATAGATTTTTGGTATCTTCAACTACACCTAACATTTTACGATACAAGTGCTTTTCGTTTTCTGTGTCTTTAGCAATGTTATCCTTTAAGGTCATTAATTCTGTAGTAAATATCTTCATTTCTGGGTTTAATTTTTAAATTTTAATGGACAGAGAAAGATAGAGGTTGCATAAGCTTTTTCATATTCCCCTTTGAATCTCAATATTGTTCCTATGCACAATACATATACACATATCTGAATTTTCCATATGTAAAATGTAAATCAAGAATATATATAAATAGTAAATTAAAGATTAAGACTTTTGCAATACCTTTTCTAAATATTGGTTTCTCGTTTTGTGGTTGACACCTCAAGATGTTTTATATTTTCTAAAACTGCATCGTAAGCTTCTGTTTAATTCAATACAGCTGCCAAATTATTATGAACTTTTATCCTCCAATAAAATCTGCAATTCAACATCATTAACTGACTCTTCCTCCTCATTTTGATTTAAATTTGAACTACTTTTGTCGATGACAGATATTCTAATGCTCTCCGATAACATTATATTGCAAAAGACAGCTCCATCCGAATAAATCATCAATTTCCACGTTGACGTTTCTCATTGCTGAAAAAAATAAGTTCAACCGTGAACGTGAACGTCCAATTACAAGAGATGATATGATTCATAGGATAAGTGAAGCAATTCGATTCTTAGGCGATGATGAGATTCTTTGAGCAACCAATTCTTTCCAAAATAGAGTAGATGCTTGCATCGTAGAGAACGGTGCTCACTTTGAACATTTTGCTTAAACATACATCTCACTCACTCAGAAACGTGTGTGCGAACGTTTATCAGGTACCGTACATGCAAGCACACACACATTCTTGTCAATAGTTATGCCACAGGAACACTTGAAGTTCATTATTTCATGACATTTATTTTGAAAGTCAATTTTAAAGTTGACAGAAACACTCAGAAAAAACGTTTGATACAAAAGTTTCTTATTTTTTCACGTACAATTCGAATCTGTAATAAAAAGTACCATGTTTCCCTCAAAAAATTCAACTTCCGGTCCGGATGGCGTATTTCCGGTCGGAATCAAAAGTTGAAAATATCACCATTCGATAGAGTGTACTTGATTTACTTAAATAATGTTCGCGATTTTTGATAAAAGCCATTTATTTTCATTTTAAAAGGGGTGTACGGGTGGTCTGGGACACCCTGTATATATATAAGTAAACAAAGAAACTTTTTTATGTAACAATATAATAAAATTAAATTTTATGGCGTTATTAATGTCAATTAGATTTAATAAACAATATTGTTAAACTTAAAATAAATGACATTTACACACACATTTTAGATATATATATTTAGAGTTATACATATAAACAAAATGAGAGATAAAAATAATTTTCGTCAAAAATAAAAAAGGGAGAAAGGAAAGTTTGTAAAGCTTTTAATAAGTAAAAATATAATTATACTTTTAGTCCAAAAAGAATATAATTATATTTATATTTATAAAAACTTTTATACAGGGTGTCCCGAAACTACCGCGAGATATTTTAAAGGCAGATTTTCTGGCCAATTTAAAAACGATTTTTCCTCAGCGAAAATGTCGAGGCTATGATAGTTTTCAAACGGGAAACGATTATATTTCACGAATGACAGGGCTGGGATTTTGCGCGCTCAGGCACGGCGAAATGACAAGTGATAATAGTGCTCTTATGAATAGCACCCTTTTTCACGATAATATTGTATAAATTTGCATTAAGCATTGTCAAAATATTTTTTGTCGCTTTTCTATTGCATTAGTATATTTTTTTTACGAAAAATAAGTATAAAGATTAAGGACATCTTGAATTTGATTCAAATAAACATTTCCGACATGTTTCAACTTCATCTGTCAAAGTGTCGATCAATATTATCACCATGAAGGTGTTCACTATGCTACGCGGTGTGTGACAAATAAAATGTAATAAAAATAAGTTTAACATTTGTTTATTTGGTATTTTTAAAATTTTTACAATAAATTATGCATAAATTGTGAACGCAATATTCATAAATGAGAATAGTTTCCTATTGAAAGTATAAAATTACAGAAAATATTTAAGTAATTAATAACATAATGAAATATTTAACAAATTTTAAATTATTAAATAAAAAAAATTTTACAATAAATGTTCGAAATGACCACTATGGCACTTAATACATAATTGTGCGCATCGTAATAGACTATTTATTGCCTTGCTAATCATTTCTCGTATTATTGTAGCGATTGCTTCAATAATTTCTTCTAGTTTCTCGCCAGTAATTTGTTCCTTGTAAATAAATTATTTTATGACTCCATAAAAAATAATTGTACATACATTTTGCTATCGATTCTTGCAAGTATTTCAAATGGTACAATCTGTAATTTAATATTGAAGATACTGCAGTATTTGTTACATAAACAATAATACATATAATAAACAAAAATCGGATATATCTATAACAATTCAAAAATATGTATGTACAGTGAAAAATAACTTACTATTAAATTATTTTATATGCCGGTCCATAGATTTAAATTAAAACGGTGTTGGTAATTTTGAATGGTACGTATGTAGATTTTCTTTGCTCCAAGTATGGGAATTGTGCATATTAAATAAGTCGTCGCGCATAAAGCAATTGTAAATAAAATTTTTTTAACGAAATCCAGTTCTTATACCAATAATCAGATATAAAAATTGACTCTACGTGCATAATCTTGCGCGTAATAAATTTTGTACTTTTGTAAAATGTTAACCATGCATTTTATTTTCTTTTAAAACAAGTGTTGCGTTTTTTAGAAATTATTTCTTCATTTATCAATTACAAAAATATTTTAGCTATAATTGGAGCTATACGCTGTGGAAAATTTATTGCGTACCCTTGCACGGCAACATAAGCATTTTTATTGTATTTACCATAAATTATTAATAAATAGATTATAAATAATTATTGACGAAAAATACAAATAACTTTAAAATCTTTCATAATTAAAATTTAAAAAATTACATGCGTGTGTTTCTATGCGAGCGTTTTGTTTGCTCATGTTATTTCTTTTTCTTTGCATTCTCTTGTTAATAACAATTAAGTAACACGTTTTTTCTTAATATTAAAATTATTATTTCTTAAAAACTAAAATGGATTATACTCCGAACAAATATTGTGATATGTTAATAATTTACGGTGAATGCGGTCAAAGTGCTCGAATTACCGCGCAGGAGTATGCAATACGCTTTCCACAGCGTAGAGCTCCACATTCTGATGTAATTTTGCGATTGATAAATCGAATACGAGAAACCGGATCTGTACTACCTGTACGCAGAGCTATTGATGCCGGGCGTGAACGAGACGCTCGTACGCCAGAAAACGAAGAAGCAATTTTATTAATGATTGAAGAAGATCCGTCTATAAGTATCCGACAGATAAGTCGAAGATTAAATATTTCTAAGACCGTAGTGCAACTTGTTTTAAAGGAAAACAAAATGCATGCGTATCATTATACAAAAGTGCAAAATTTATTACCACAAGATTATGCACGCAGAGTCAATTTTTGTACCTGGTTATTGGCACAAGAACCAGGTTTTGTTCAAAAAATTTTATTTACTGATGAATGTTGCTTTACACGCGAGGGTTCATTTAATATGCATAATTCCCACATTTGGAGCAATGAAAATCCACATGTGTACCATGTTAGAAATTACCAATACCGTTTTAGTATAAATCTATGGGCCGGTATACAAAATAATTTAATAGTAAGTTATTTTTTATTGTACATATTTTTTTTAATTTTTATGGATATATCCGATTTTTGTTTATTGTATGTATTATTGTTTATGTAACAAATATTGTAGTATTTTAAATATTAAATTACAGATTGGACCGTTTGAAATGCCTGCAAGAATCGATGGCAACATCTACAATAATTTTTTGACTAACAATTTGCCGGAATTATTGGAAGATATTCCATTAAATATTAGACAAAGACTTATTTTCCAACAAGACGGTGCACCACCACATAATGCAAGATGTGTGTGCAGGACCTTGAACAAAAAATTTCCAGGAAGATGGATAGGACGCGGTGGTCCCTTAAGTTGGCCAGCAAGGTCACCTGATTTAACACCTTTAGACTATTTTTTATGGGGACATATTAAAGAATATGTTTACAAAGAACAAATTAATACTCGCGACGAATTAGAAGAAAGGATTATTGAAGCAGTTGCTACAATAACACAAGAAATGATCACCAAGACAACAAATAGTTTATTACGACGCGCAGAATTATGTATTGAATGTAATGGTGGTCATTTCGAACATTTGTTGTAAAAGTTCCTTTTGTAATTTAATAACTTATTTGTTAAATGTTTGATTATGTTGATTGTTATTAAGTAAGTATTTTCTGTAATTTTATTTTTTCAATATAAAACTGTTCTTGTTTATAAATGCACGTTCACAATTAATGCAATTATTGTAAAAATATCAAAAAATGCAAAATAAATAAATAATAAACTTATTTCCATTACATTTTATTTGTCACACACAGCGTAGCATAGTGAACACCTTCATGGTATAATATTGATCGACACTTTGACAGATGAAAATGAAACATGTCGGAAATGTTTATTTGAATCAACTTCAAGATGTCTTTAGTTCTTATACTTATTTTTCGTAAAAAAATATACTAATGCAATAGAGAAGCGGCAAAAAATATTTTGACAATGTTTAATGCAAATTTATACATTATCGTGAAAAAGGGTGCTATTCATAAGAGCACTATTATCTCTTGTCATTTCGCCGTGCCTGAGCGCGCGAAATCCCAGCCCTGTCATTCGTGAAATATAATCGTTTCCCGTTTGAAAACTATCATAGCCTCGACATTTTCGCTGAGGAAAAATCGTTTTTAAATTGGCCAGAAAATCTGCCTTTAAAATATCTCGCGGTAGTTTCGGGACACCCTGTATATAAAAGCACACACAAAAAGTAATTTATTCAACGAATTGGTAAACAGCGCATGAGAATTACGATCCACGAAACAATGACAAAAACGAGATAAACGGAAGCACAAATTTTCGATTAACTATTATAATTCTTTAATATTCTTTAATGTTCTTTAATGGACAAAATGTTAACGTGAACACAATGATGAGAACTGTAAACGAAGTGCCGAGTGCGCGTTTTGCGCAACCTTTTTTATAATTTCTTGTCCTTCTAGAAAGATCGAGAAAGTTACTTGGTTACCAAAACTTCCGGTAAAAGTTTTTGTGTCACCTGTTGTTATTTAAAAATATTAATTTTTCTAAAAGGACAATTTTCGCGATGTTTACCGCGGGCCCATTTACCAAAAGGCTGCTCTCGCCAACGGTATACGACAACTTCAGACGCGCTCAGTGCTTGAATATATATTCGATTTTGAACACTGATTTTGTCTGAACTAAGAAAAATGAATGTGACGGAAAACAAAAACAAATTCTTATAAATTTTATGTATTCTCATCCGGATTTTGGAAGAGGCAGATTGCGATATAACAGAGAAAATAAAAAAAGAATAGTGTGATTTTTTTAAATAAATTATGTTTCATTAAATAAAATATTATTTTTACAATAAATCTACAGTATAACGGCAATCTCTCCTCGTTTTTTTGGAAATTTTTATATTTTATGTGTATTTTATGTGTGTATTTTGTATTTTAATCATAAAAACAATTCTGAGAAAGAAAATCGTCGCTCATGTTTCGTTTCTTCAAAATTAATATTTAAAATATAACTATGTATTTATCTACTATTATTTCAATAGTTAAGTATTCAATGGTTATTAATTAATTAAATGGTTAAAGCAAACAACAGATTATGCTTTATTTGGTTAAAGCAGAGAATATTTTGTATTATATGTACTTTTTTTAATATATCAAGTATTCTCTGCTTTATCAAAAAGCATAAACTATCTTCTTTAACCTTTAACTTTACTTACCGACATCGTGATATTTTAAATAACAAACGGAACATGAGCGACGATTTTCCTTCTTAGAATCTTTCTTGCGACTCAAAATACACGCAAAATATAAAAATTTAAAAAAAACGGAGAGGTTGCCGTTATACTGCAGATTTATCATTTTTACAAACGCTAAATAATAAAAATAATAAATTGTAAATAAAAATTATAAATGAATATAATGTGTATACTTTTTTTACAGGACGAATTATGAAAGAAAGTAGCATCAGCACTTAATTGTGCAGGCTCCGGTCCTCAAAAGTTGCCAAAAGAATGGGCAAAGGTAAATATATACGTTAAGTAAATTTCAATTTCTATTTAGTGTTATTAATAATACTATAAAATACTCATCTTATATAATAATATGGCATTAATAATCATTCTTTCTTTGTTACAGACATGGCGTGATTGGAAATCCAATTTACTAAAAAAGGTGGCCACGCATAAAAGTTACGCAGGAGGTACTGGAGGAGGACCACCAAAAACCTTAACTACAACCCCTGCTGAAGATAATTTATTGGCATTTTTAAATCCAGAAGTCAGCGGGATGCCTGACATTCCCGAAGGAGGAGCTATTGGCGATTCATTTGTTAATGATTCACTTCAAATAAGGCCTCTGACGGCCAAAGAAATTTTAACGTCGCAGAATTTGCAGGATCCTTCCATCCGGCAAACCACTAGTAAGGACTTGTTGGCCTCGCAGAGTTTAAAGACCTGGAAAAGTTCCAAGAAGACTTCGTGCTCCCAGAGATTGCAGGATGCGACTACAAAATTAATGTTATATGTTAATATTATATTTAAAAATTCTGCAGTAAAACAATATTACTTCAACATTGATCTGCCTCCTGGCAGATCAATGTTGAAGTAATATTGTTTTACTGCAGAATTTTTAAATATAATATTAACATATAACATTAATTTTGTTATTTTATATATTTCAGGATGAACATCCCTGCTTCTACAGCAACGTGGAAGAAATAAACAATAATAATACATCAGATAATATAGAAATAGATACAGAGAGAGAAAATCTTCCAACAAATGTGAATGATGATATATGATGTTTCTTTTCTGCATGATATGTATTTATTCCTTGCAAGCAGCATATACAATAAAAATATTTTAATCTGTTTCAGATATCCTCTAGAGTGCTCGCTTCTGTGGAAAATGCACAACAGACTCCCAGTACATCAACAAAAAACAAACGGAGATATTCTGATGACGGAGGTAACTAAAATTAATTACTAATAACGACTCTCTTATGCGATACCAACAATATTTTATTTTCATTTATTTGATCTTTCGACATTTTATTATTGAAGAAAAATTATATTAACCATAATATTATTAAATAATTTCTTCAGGTACCCGTAACAAGAAAATGAAGAAGCAGAATATAAAACATTTATTTGAACAGCACAACTCGGACTACTGTAATATTCAACAGCAAATGTTAAAATTAAAAGAGAAAAAAATGGCCCTAGCTAAGGAAAAATTTGAATTTAAAAAAAAGCTCACCAAGAAATAGCGAACTCCTGACATCACTAATTAAAAAAGTTAATGAATTAACAAATATAATGCAATCTATCGCTTCACAATATTTGGAATAAAAATAAGGTGCATATACAAATATATTAATATTTACAAATTTGTAATAGAGAAATTATAATAAGTATGTAATAAGAATTATTTAATTATTAGTATTCTTTAAAACTTATTTTTTAAATTTATTTTTTAATTTTTTAAATTTATTTTAAATTTACTTTTTAATTTATTTTTAATTTATTTTAATTAGTTTTTAATTTATTTTTTAAATTAATTTTTTAATTTTTTTAAATTTATTTTAAATTTACTTTTTAATTTATTTTTAATTTATTTAAATTAGTTTTTAATTTATTTTTTAAATTTATTTTTCAATTTTTTAAATTTATTTTTAATTTACTTTTTAATTTATTTTTAATTTATTTTAATTATTTTTAATTTATTTTTTAAAATTATTTTTAATTTATTTTAATTATTTTTTAATTTATTTTAATTATTTTTAATTACTAGTATTTTTCTAATTAATAATTATAATAAAAAATGTATATAGAAGTGTATTATTTATGTATTATACTTATGTATTATTATGTATTATTGATAAAAATATAAACATATTTTCTCTCACAATAATGTTTACAAATATATTTTTTACAATTCAAATGTACAATTCAGTATTAATAGTTAAAAAAATAATTCAAATGTATATAATTCAGTTTAGTTAATTGATCAAAATATAAGAAATTAGCATAGCTTAAAAAATGTTTAAAACACACACATGCATTTTAAATAACATCAAGTTCATTAATTGGTAAAATACCATTGGATCACTCGATTTCTGGTTTGTTCTCCACATTCCTCGTCAATATCATTATTTGGTATCGGTGGTGCAACATCTAGTTCATCCAGATGTATTTCATCATTAGGAATCCCCCATCTGATTGCCATATTATGTAGAACGCAACAAGCATTGACAATGAGAGCTGTATGATAGAAAATATTTCACCGATATATACACATGCAACGAATAGTAAAATTATGAAATAGCAACTTTAAACCTACATTCAGATAATGTAGAAGTAAAATAAAACTTAATTATAGGGAAAACTATAAAATAATAAAAAAAAAATAAAAAGTGAGATTACCAGCGAATTGTGGACGATAATGTAAAGCTCGTTCCTTCCGCAAACAACGCCAGCGACCCTTTAAGATGCCGAAACATCGCCACACGAGTCCGGACATGGTGATCTGTGTACCTTGCGCCTGGAGTTCCTTCCATTTGATTTAATTTCGGCGTCAGCAAAAAAGGTTAAAGAGGATATGCAGAATCACCTAAAACGTACAATGTTAGTTTTTAACCAACATCGTCAACTTTTTTGTTTGACAGATGCAGAATTGAAGAAGAAAATTATAAATACTGTTAAAGAAGTTCAGAAAAGTATAAATACAATTGCTTCTGTGTATCAATATTATTATTGAACAATATAATTATTTACTTAGAAGCCAGGAATCTATTTCATCCTCTCTGTGTCTTCGTTGTAAATAAGCAAATATTCTCGATGATCGTAAGACTCGAGCATCATGTGTTCGACCACCATGGGCACTATTTACAGCGAGAATTTCGCAGTTGGAATCATAAATCTGAAAAATATCATATATTATTTAATAATTTATTATTATTGTATTATTAGCCTTATATAATATTTTCTATATATATATTTCAACACTACTTATATATTTACAACTAATACATTTAGCGAATGGTATAATTTTCTATTAATAAATAAATATTCCCTTTCAGCTTCAGGTGGAAAAATGGCAACATGTGTCCCATCAATTGCTCCAATTACTCCTGGAAAACCACCGTTTCTGAAAAATCTGAAAGAAAAGTTATCATTTTACCAATTAAAACTAATATTGTTATATTATATAAAATAAAAGATAAAATTATAATATAAAGATCTAGAAGTTAATATTAATTTGATCTGCATTCCATATACATACATACATTATAGAATTATAATTATTTATAAATTATATTATATATATAAATTATATATAAATACATTATATTAATTATTACCCTTGTTTGATTCTTTGAATTCTGTCGGCGGTTACTGGAAAACAAATCCAATTGTCCATCACACTAATCAGTGCATTGACAGTTGCATGAAGAAAACGGCTTAATGATGTCTGTGACATACACGTTAAAAAATCTTGGCCAACTCTTCTCTGATAAGATTCTGCCGCAAAGAAGTTTAATGATGCCAATATCTAAATAAAATAAGATATTGAATCAAAAAAGTTAAAGAAATCACTAAGAATTTAATGGCGTGTTGCATAAATGGAAAATTTAAAATATATTGTACCTGCAATTCATGAGGTATCGCAGTTTTTCGTGATATCTCAGGCATAAATGGCACCAATTCTTCAATTAACACACGACTTGTATCCTTCGTTAGTCTAAAACACATAAAAAGCATGGAATCACACTGCAATATAAAACCTTTGCCACTACTAAAGACTTTAAATTTAAAAATTTACCTGTACAGCTTGCGAAATTCGTTGTCAGGGACCGAGAAAGGATCTGATACGTCTCTGAGTATTCTTCGTGTAACTCTCATAACTTGATTGTGCTCAAGCATCGTCCTCTTCGTCACCAAGTAATAAAAGCAGTAATAATAGCAGCCATGTATATTGCCATTTTTCTTACAGACTTTTATGTACTTTCGAGCTTTCGGAAATTTATGCGAAACAGTTTATGCTTTTTAATAAAGCAGAGAATAGTTGATATATTGAAAAGTACATATAATACAAAGTATTCGCTTTAACCAAAAACATAAACTGTTATTTGCTTTAACCATTTAATTGAAATAATAGTAGATAAATATATAGTTACATTTTAAATATTAATTTTAAAGAAAACGAGACATGAGCAACGATTTTCCTTCTCAGAATATATTTTACACATAAAAATAAACAAATTTACAAAATTTCAAAAATATCGGAGGTGAGAGCGTTATACTGAAGTTTTACCACAACGACACTTAACCTTATAAACTGTCAAAAACGCGTCACGACGCTGACGACGGTGTCTATGATTTTTCTCTCGCTCTATTTCTCAGTCTTTCACTTTCGGATTTCACCATTCGACAAGAAATTTCTTGTCGAACGAACTCCCTTGAGATGGCTCACATTTTCATCATGATGAAAGTTACTGAATCGCGGCAACCGCTCACTTTTAGCATTTTCACTAGATTTTAGATACAGAATCGACCCTCTGGCCCAGATGCACGAGCGTCGAAAAGGACATGATGGCGCCATCTCTGGGATCTCCCGCGGACTTTACTCTTGGAGTGCCGGGCTGTCACTGTGCATCGTCAGGCTATTAATAATCATCTTTAACAATTAATTAAGGAGATTCTAAGTGCCTATACTGATGTTACCTCATAGTGCCTGCTTATTAGATGACTCTGCTGGATTGCCAATGTGATCTTTTCTATGGTTGTGACTTTACTTGTGCCTAAGTTGCTATTGGGGTTTTTTGTAACCTATATTCTCTTGAGTGGAAGTATTGTTTAATTATGTGCCTATTACTTTAATTTGACTTGCTTCTTATTTAATTTATATTAAAATATATTGAGTTAATGCAGCTTAGGAGCAAATAATTTTATATTACTCTTTTATTGCTTTTTGTTACTAAAGTAATAACTTTTCTCTACTATTATTAACATTATTATGTGTTTGCATTTTTAAATAACTTTATGCTATATAACTGCTATATAACTATGCACTGATGGACACTTATTTAATATCAATTTTGTATTTTTGATTGAATTATCAATTATAAGAGTGTAAATACAAATGTTTTACACGTAACTATAACCATAACATCTCTAGTTACAGTTATCATATCTAACGAAGTTTTACGGCTCTCATTCTTACTCCTAAGGATATCTGGGCTTGCTTTTTCTGGATTTTACGGATGGATGGACACCACGTCATGCTTCCTTTAGAATGATGCCTTGTATACGCCAAAGATTTCTTTCCGACGATCTCCAGTATTCTGTTCTTGGGGAAAGAACAGCTAGACATTGAAGTATCAATATTGAGACTTTTCGGACTTGTTATTATTATCTTTTCCCTAAGAGAGTATTCTCCTTATTATTTGTTTTAATTAAATAGCCATTTATTTTGGTTTATAGATATTAGTGTGTTCTAAAATCTGCTTTTGTTTTCATTTGACAAAAATCAGTAAATTTGTTCTAACGATAGACATTATAACAGATGTTTAAAGGTGTCTTCAGACTAAGATATTTTGTCATTGCAGTGCTTTAATTGTTATACCAGTGGCTCTCATCTCATTATTGGATGAATCACGTTGTACGGATTGAGAATTCCGAGTGAATGCTGAAGTCTTTCTGCAAACTTCTGGGAGTTTCATACGGATTATTATCGCCTTCAAGAAGATCACCTAAATGGAATATTGGTGTCTGCAAAATTTTTTGAGCATTATGTTAGGTTCTTCTAATAGTGAATATAATTTTGGCTTAGTTATATAATTACTTTCTTTGACTCTTAGACTATACACTCATTCTTAACATTGTCATAACTAAATACAGTTTTTGATCCTCACTTAATGTGACAATATTTGTTAATAAGTTGATATTATTATTGTTGTTAATTCTAAACAATTTGCTGTATGACTTATATTATAGTTATAGAATTACATTCACATTAAATTTACTTTAGAGGTGAATTAGATGTTGAAATCTAGATACTTCTGGTGATAATTTTGAGTGCAGCTTCTGAAATCTGCTGCTAATAAACTTTGAAGTGAAGTTTTGTTAATTGAAACTTAAGTTAACGTAATTTTAGTGCGCCTCATGACTCTTAGTTTATTATCAAGGTTTCTTATGTACTTAGGCTTGGACTTGTTAAGTTTAACTTTAGGCTAAGTTCTTGTACATGATTATTTTCATTAATTGTGGATTTAAACAGTCTATACAACTGTTATGTTCTTCACTCTAACGAGATAATCTGTTATTACGTTGATATTAATTCCTAGTTTTAAACAATTCTGAAGTATTTCTGTACACTTACGTACTAGATAGGTTCTAGATATAGATAATTATGTTTAATTTGTTTTGAATTGAATTTATTGTATTGATCTTTACTGAGTGGCATTATGCTATAGTTGTGTACTTATATTTACACTAATTTCTTATTAATATTAAGTTAATATTTGAGGCGAATCAAAATTATAAATGATATTTTTCATAGAAATGTTGATTTGAGATTATGCGATATTATAGGATATTATTCAGAGGAGTCTCTAGATGCTGAATCTGGACACCTCTGGTGCAATCTTTGAACGTTATTATCTTGTAAACCGTTAGAAATTTCGAAGTTTTGTTTTCATTTTTGTGATTGAAAACCTAAGTTGAAAATCGTGATAGTGAGCTTTTTGACTTTTTAATGAAATAAGGATTTTTACGTATTTAGGCTTGGACTTATTTTAAGTTACCTCTGCCTATGTTTATAAACGTATTAATAATTGTGAACTTATAAAAACTTTTTTTTCCTGGCATAATATGTTAGTAATTATTGTTACATCACTCATGTGAAGTTTAATTGGTTAATTCTATTATAAAAATTGACTTTTCACTGTAGCATTTATATAGTATAAGCCAACGTACATCTATACGATCTGACTATTTTGCTTAAGAACTTCTTTATCATTGACTCATTGTTCTTGTGGTACGATTGGCTTGCTGTCTTTGTACAATCATCTAATTGATTATACAATTTTGAGGTTTCATAGTTTCCTATTTTTCGCGCTTCTTAACTGAATACTGAGACTAGGTCAGTCTCAATCGCGTTACGTGACAAGCTGATTGCCTTTATATCACAGTTTACTTCATGATACCTTTGTGATTATTTAGTAATATTGTGGGACGGATTCCTCAATGGTTTTTGTGATATTAATAGGATTTATTGCAGAACATTTGATATTACAACTATAATAATAAACTTTAAATTGAAGTGAGAGATAATTGTTTATCACTGATTTTGGTGATGGTAATTGCTTTTATTTATATCTATACCTACACCCTATTTTCAGGTTATTGATATATACACGATTTATTATTATACAGGGTGTTTCAGGGTTAAATGTCCTAACTTAAAATATGAATTTAGGACCTCAAAACAAGAAAAAATTTTCCTCTGAAGGTATGCCCGTAAACGCTTTGTTTAGGAGATATTCACATCTAAACATTTTAATTATAAAATTTTATGAAATTATTATCAGATTATATTAAATAAATTAATAGTGTGTTCCAACTACTTTATTACTAGAAAATATGAAAATTTTAACATAATTATAAATTTTGTTCAAAGTGATGGCCTTGAACATTGAGACAGGCTTGGCATCTTTCTTTCACGGCAGCAGTGGCAGAGCGGCACTAGATAGCTGTTATTGTTTCACATGTTTCAATAATTCTTCTTCGTAAAGAATTAATGTCATTAACCGGCCTTTCGTAGACTTTTTGTTTAATAGCACCCCAAGCAAAAAAATCCAATGGCGTCAAATCTGGAGTGATATGTCGAAATGGTGTTTGTGTATCGTTTTTACAATGTCAATATTGACATACAGTTAGGGAAACAAGGTCATATTAGCAGTCGTACAATAAATTTATCATTCCTACCCGTAACTTTTGATGTTAATATCTATTAAACAAAGCGTTTACGGGTATATCTTCAGAGGAAAATTTTTTCTTGTTTTGAGGTCCTAAATTCATATTTTAAGTTAAGACATTTAACCCTGAAACACCCTGTATATATGACTATTCATGAAATTTCTTGATTTCTTGATTCTATTATAATTTAATCTATGAGTTTAAGTATAATTGACTTGAATATATATATATATATAGTTTGAACATAATTTAGAATAGAAATGATGTATCCATGAGCTGAGTGGCTTGGCTCTCGCTCCGGAGATTCCTATCTTATATAGTAATTCTCTGTGGACTTATATGAATTTCTTCTTGATAAAATTTCTTGTGTTGAGTTTGTATAATCATTGTTAGTTATAAACTTTATAAACTTTATGTACAAGCTTATCCCGTCATACTTGTATTGGACGCATTGACGGTAAGTGAACGTTTTGTTTTGCTTGTTGTTAACATCATGAGCACATGGACTCACACTGAAGTTTGATAATTAAGCATATGACATTCTTACATTAATTACATTAATTGTTTGTGTTGATCTGCATTAATTGATATTTTAAACTATACTATTATTGTCTTGAAGAGAAAAACTTGGTACTCACACATAATTTTGCACACGGAGCGTCCTGACTGGGACATTCCTGTGTGCTTGCTTTACTTTAAATTTAATATTTAGTATTAAATATATTGTAACATCAACTATTGAAAGAGCCATGAACTGAGTGGCTTTGCTCTCGCTCCGTAGGTCCCTGCTTGTTGATAACTCAGTAAGTTAATGGTGATCCTTCGTTCTATGGCTCCTGGCAATTAACATGAACAATTTCAACTTTCATGCTTGACTGGAGTCTTTGCTTAATGCCTATGATTCTCTTAAACTATAATAATCTTTTTGGACATATAGACAGAATTTTTTGATTGAACTATACAAATACCTTAATATTCAATTTCTTTATATTGTTATAATTGAGATTTTCGACCTGGTGTTGCTCGTGAGCTCGTAGTGGTCTTGGCTCTCACTCCGGAGATCCCTTGCCTGTTGCTGCGCACTTGGCTTGTGGATGTTCTGTTATCCGAGTATCCGGGTCATTGATCTCAATCTGCATGCATCTATAATTGTTATTAGTTTTGAGATTGTAGTTAATATTTAATAGAGTATAATAATGTCTGCCAACATGATCGATGTACCTGACATTGAAGACTTTATGTCTGACTTGGTGGATAATGAGACAACTGTCTCTCATTTATGTGAAAGGGCACTTGGTATCCTGGCTCTACTGGAAGAGTCGTGTTTACCGAATAATTTGCTAAGTACTCGTTGTGCCATACGTATGACAATGGCATGCGCCATTGAAGTGGCTCGTATTGCTGACCGCTCGGAGTGTTCTCGGGCTTATCTGCGCGCGAGGCTCACGAATATCGCAGAACAATTTCGGACTTTATCTGGCGAGGTGAGTGTGTTGAGGGCGATTTCTTTTTCGTCTTCCTCCTCTACATGGGGCTCTATAATTGAAAAATCCAGTAGGAGTCTTGATGCTATTGCTCCATCTCTGGCTATTGTTCCACTCGATGAGGCACTCCTCAACTCTGAAGTAAAACTCCTGAATGCCTCTTTTTCTGCTGCTGTTGTGGAACCCACCTTTAATTGGACAAAGGAGGGAACATTACCTGCTGAAATCCAGCGCTCACAGTCTGCTATAAGACGCATCGACACGGAAATTACCGCAAAAAAGACAGCCATTTTGCAAATCGATGAGGCTGCGGCTGCAACTTTAGATAATATGGCTGTAGAATATTCACAAAGGATAATAGATCCTATATCCTTGGAAGATAGTCCATTTCGGGCGGAACGGGCTCGTAGGTGTGGTGAAATCAACCGTTCTAGGGGAGGGAAATCCCGAATAATAAACCAACATTATACTGACATGGTTATGGACAATGAACAAGAGATAAACGTACCGTCCCAGGGGGTTTTTGGAGCCCCCAGTGACCGATGTCGTGGCGCGTCCGACGCTGCGGCATCGTCATCTGGCGAGGGTGTGACTGAGGCGTTGCCTGCGGGCGCCTCAGTCACTATGACTACCGCGGAGGAGTTTATTGATACCAGTCTTGACCTTGGTCAAGTTGAGGGCCCTGTGGAGGTCTCTAAAGATCCTCTGGGCTCCCCGTCAATCTTGGGGGCCCCAACTGCAATTGCAATTGAGGAGGAAATGGAATGCGAGTTACCCGGCGGCATAAAGCGCAAGGCGCGGTCGTCTCCTGAGGATGCTGGTGAGGATTACGAAGTGAATGGTGCTCGTTTCTCGAGAGCGAGAAAGACAAGAGTACTGGGTGACGAATCTGATGTGTCCCCGGATGGAGGTGATCGTAGCTCTTTTGGGAAGCATATGACACTTAGAAGTGGCAAAATCTGCATTGAGGACAGTGATGTATTATCTTCCTCACAGAAGGTAATCACTGAGATTGTTTTGGATACTATTGTCTTGGAAAATTCCAGCGGGGATGATGATTTTGTGGTGCCTAATAAAGTTAAAAAGAAATTAACTAAGAAGAAGATCAAATCTAAACCAGGAAAGCCTCTACGTAAGGCTCAAAGCACCTCAAATTTAGCTGGCAAGAGGGCAAAGATGGCTTTCGAGGATTTGGATAACAGATTTTCGACGGAGGATCTCCTTGCTAAGGGAGCTCCTAGTCTCGGTTCGAAGGGCTTCGATTATGTTTCGGAGGTAGAGAGCATGAGAGCCAGCAGCTCTAATTTATCGGGACGTTTTAACGGGAAAATGAAGGATTACCTATTGTTCGCCAAAGAGGTAATCAGAGCTTTGGTTGAAAAAGTGGAGACAACGGGGGACGTATCCCGCCTAAGAATCAGAAATCACGAGCTTTCAGAAGAACTCAAAGAGTCAAAAATAAAAGAGGCAAGGATGCAGAAGGAGATCGATGATCTCCATAATGCGATCCTTGATCTTAGGAGAGAGATTAGGGCCCTCAAGAATGGCGGAGTTTTCTCATCCCAGGGAATCACAGACTCCAGACACAAAACTCGCAGGGACAATAACGTAGTGGTACCGGTTGAAGATGCTCCTGATTGCTCCAAGGACCAGGAGTATATGAGCCGTGGTTTGGACTGGGGTACGGACTCGGGTACGCTGTGGGTGGCGCCAATAAGCCCCAATATAAACGCCGCTTCATCCGATAGAGGTTAGGGGCATCATTAACGATCCTGTAAATAAGCGGGAGAGAGTTGTTAAAGTTGAACCAATAGGTAAACGTATCGACATTATTCGCGAGGGGATTAGTGATTTACCAAATAGAGGTCTACCGCAACGCCCTCTCGGTGCCAGGAAGAACATTAAGGTGGTCGCTAACGTTCAGGTTGCTCCTCCGAGAAGCCGGATTAATCAAAAGCAGCCAAAATTAGATCATTCCATTATTGACTCTAACCGAGAAGACGATAAATGGAAAACGGTGGGTAAAGGTGGGAGAGGTATCGCTCGGGAGCCTTTTTGAATTCCGGGCAATAGTGACTCGCGCGGATCTGCTCCTGGTACACCTGGCGCTAAAAACAAGATCAACAAAGGGAATCGGAAGATGTCTGGTGGCGCGGTTGGTCCTGGCAAGCGTTGGATCCCTAAGCCTGCGGTGATCACTATCACCAGAAATAGTGAGGAGTTCTCGTATGCGAGGATCCTGAGTACCGCAAGGGAGAAGGTATCATTAAAGAATATCGGCATAACTAAGACCAAGATCCGTAAGGCGGCCAATGGGGGATACATTATTGAGGTTCCTGGTTCTAATGATGCATCTCTAGCCAACTCGCAACAAGAGAAGTTAAAGACAGCCTTAAACGGTATGGCTAGAATTAACAAGCCAACCGCCTTGAGTGAGCTTCGAATTGTTGGGATCGATCCTTCCACCTCTGTGGACGAGATACGTCGAGTTCTGTCTTTGGCCGGTAAATGTTCTGCTGGCGATTTTAAAGTCAGCAACGTTAACCTAATGAGAGACGGTATGGGCGTTGTATGGGTGCGCTGTCCCTCAGCGACTGCGTACACTATCGCTGGTCTGGAGCGTATCGAGCTGGGTTGGACTACCGTGAGGATCGATTTGCTCAAAAAGAAGCCGGTTTAGTGTTTCAGATGTTGGCACTACGGTCACGTTCGCAGAACATGCAGGTCGTCGATCGACAGAAGCGGGTTATGCTTCAGATGCGGCAGTGATGGCCATAAGTCCGGCTCTTGCATCTATTCCTTGTGTTGCGCGCTATGCGCGAACTCTGGCTATGCTAGCTCGCACAGGCTATTGTCTACGGCGTGTCCTTTTGCTGACGGACCCTCTGATGCGAGGGCAGTGGACCCGGCGCGGAGGGCTGCTGAAAGTCTCGAACAATGAACTTTGTGCAGTGCAATTTGAATCACTGTTGGAATGCGCTTGATCTCCTCAAGCAATTTACGCTCGAAAATAACGTCGGTCTATGCGCTATCTCGGAGCTTCCCCCCGGGGTGGCTAATACCGATAAGTGGTTCAGCAGCATCAATGGTTTGGCTGCCATTATGTAGACCCCAAAAAGATCTCGGGGTATCGCGTGCAGCCTTGTCAAACGCGGTAAATTTAGCGTGGTTGTTTTCTGCAAAGGCATATTTGTTATTTCTAGTTACATATCTCCGAGCGTCTCTATGAATACTTATCATGACTTTTTAGATGAACTGGACAGTTTGACTCTATACATTATACTCTACTATATAGTAGTAAATTTATTAGATGCGGTGATTTTAATTCTAAGGCCACTCTGTGGGGTTGTCTTTCCTCAAACAGACGGGGGAATAAGCTGGTCAATTGGGCCGCCACTAGAGACCTGCGACTGTTAAACTCGGGTAGGCTGCCCACTTTTATCGGGGCGCAAGGTTCATCCATTGTAGATCTTACCTTGGTTTCACCAGGCTTGACTGGCTGTGTCCGCGATTGGTCGGTTCTACAGGGGGTAGAGACCTTATCCGACCACGCGTATATCCGGATGCATGTTGCGGACTCGTCTTTGCAGCGTGGAAGGAAAAGTGTCCGGCACAGGGGATGGTCCTTTAGAAAGATAGATTCCGATCTGTTCAAGGAAGTTGTTCATGACTTTGTACGGCGTTGTAGGACCAACGGGGGACGATCTTCCTTCAGCTGCCAGTATCGCTGAATGGCTTACCCGAAGCGTTTGTGACGCTTGCGACGTATCCACCCCCAGGCTTGGTACACCACGCGACCGACCTGGAGTATATACTGGTGGAACGATACCATCGCAGAGTGTAGGACGGTTTCCATCGCTGCCCGAAGACAGCTGACGAGATGCCGATGCAGAGGTACGGATGAAGAGATCTCCGTTAAAAAGCAAACTTATAAAAAAGCCAAGAAGAAACTAAAGCTTGAGATAAAAAAGGCTAAAAATCACGCTTGGAACGAGCTGATTTTCACTATAAACGAAGATCCATGGGGTCTTCCCTATAAAATTGTCTTAAACAAATTACGTGCCGCTGGTCCGGGCTGGCTTATCGGAGAAGCTCACTGATCATGTCTTAAATAGACTGCTGGATTCCCTCTTTCCAGCGGAAGCATCGGTTAGCGCTGCCGATGTTGCCTGGAACACACCCATCTGGGATGACGCCTGGCAAGTGTCGATCACCGAGGTTAACGATGTTTTGAAGAAGGCAGCTACACGAAACGTGGCTCCAGGGCCGGACTGACTGTATTAAGTCTCGGTTGTGGAGGAAAGTTTCTCGCCCCATTACGAGATGGATCGCCCGTTGTTTTACCTTCTGCTTCAAGGAGGGTGTATTTTTGGAGCCCTGGAAGCAGGCCAATTTGGTACTTATACCAAAGGGTGTTGCTGCGGACGACTCGCCCCTCAAGGCGCGGCCCATTTGTCTTTTGGATGAATTGGGCAAGGCGTTCGAGAGGGTGATCGCGACACGCATTCAGGACTGGATGGATGCCAATCCGGAATCGGGCCTTTCGGATTGGGAGTTTGGATTCAGGAGGCACCGTTCAACCGTCGATGCTTGTTCAGGATTCGTAACTTTGTGGAGGCTGCTATGTCGAGGGGCGAAGTCACAATAGCCGTTGATCTGGACATATCAAACGCTTTCAACTCTATCCTTTGGCGCGTCATAAACGATACACTGGATACGAGAGGATTTCCCGAATACCTTGTAACGGCTCACCTTTCCCGACGCCGCGGATCAGGCTGGCCGTTGCCAGGATTCGGGAAAAGGGGGAAACTCGAACTCGCTTTCCTTTGTCGATAATAACGATTCTTTATTATCAGCTTATTAATGTACAGAAGGTAGGCCAGCAGATGGCTGTCAAGCAGTGCTCTTAATCCTATGTATAGCAGGCAAGCAGTAAGCTTACAACTATGCAGGGGGGGTATATACAAGCGGGGAGCCACGCAGAAGGCGTGCGAGCAAGTTCCGACCGAACGGTTTACAAACAGGCGAACTTATAGCTATGCGTAATGTCTAAGCGGGGAAGCCACGCAGAAGGCGTGCAAGCAGGCACGTTGCCGAGCAGCGATCAAGCAGGTAAACTTATGACTACGCGGAATGTACAACGAGGAAGCCACGCAGAAGGCGTGCAAGCAGGCAGGCTGCCGAGCAGCGGTCAAGCAGGTAACTTATGACTACGCGGAATGTACAACGGGGAAACCACGCTGAAGGCGTGCAAGCAGGTAAGCTGCCGAGCAGCGGTCAAGCAGGTAACTTATGACTACGCGGAATGTACAACGAGGAAACCACACTGAAGGCGTGCAAGCAGGTAAGCTGCCGAGCAGCGGTCAAGCAGGTAAACTTAGGACTACGCGGAATGTACAACGAGGAAACCACGCTAAGGGCGTGCCAGCGGGAAAGCTTAAATTTACGCGGAGTGTATATATAAGCCGAAGCGGAACCAGCGACTGGCGTCACAGCGAGTACGTCCGCTGCCTGGTCTTAACGGTATCGGAGAAGCGGTAACCAGCAACCGGGTACTCCCGGCGTCACAGCGAGTACGCCCGCTGCCTGGTTTTAACGGGATCGGAGAAACGGTAGCCAGCAACCGGGTACTCCCGGCGTCACAGCGAGTACACCCGCTGCCTGGCTTTAACGGGATCGGAGAAACGGTAGCCAGCAACCGGGTACTCCCGGCGTCACAGCGAGTACGCCCGCTGCCTGGCTTTAACGATATCGGAGAAACGGAACCAGTGTCCGGGTACATCCGGCGATACAGCGAGTACACCCGCTGTCTGGTAGTCTGGGATCCGAAGTCACAGGAGTCGGGATCAGGACTGGTGCCGATACGCTCGCCGGCGCGCCTTATATACCGGATGCGCGTGGTGGGGGTGGTCCCTCCGATGGGGGCCACGCCCACTGGTGTCGGCGTTTGGGGGGCGCCAAAGGCACCGAGCCTCGTTTTTCGGGCGGATGGTCGGCCCGAGAGGCTGACCAGTATCGTGCCTTGTTACAACCTGAGACGCGTTATTCGTAGTTATCTGTGCAATCGAGTAATATAGTACAGAGTCCGCGATGGCCTGTGCGCAAGTAAACCTATGAGCGCGGGGGTTCCCCAGGGCTCCGTTCTGGGACCCCTGCCATGGAACATTGCCTTCAACGCGGTCTTGCGCGCTAACGTTATGGCGGCCCGCGTAGTGCGTAGAATAAAAAACTCAGAAGACGGAGGCTGTCTTCTTACACGGCAGAGGGAGGAAGCCTCGCGTCATGCCGACTTTGTACATAGATAATACCCGTATAACCGTATCCTCGTGCATGAAGTATCTGGGTGTAATGATTGACAATAGATGGTCGTTTTTGGACTACTTGAGATACGTCGAATCTGAGGCGGTCAAGGTGTCTCGCGCTCTTTTCCGTCTCATGCCAAACTTGCGTGGTCCGTACGAGGACAAGAGGAGACTATACGCTAGTGTCCTAACTTCGGTCGTAACATACGCGGCTCCTGTGTGGAACGATGCTCTGTCCTGCGCCTCACCTAAAACATTACAGCCGATCATCAGGCTTCAGAGATCGGTGGCCATCAGGGTTGTCTCCGGCTACAGGACGATATCCTTCGTGGGCGGGGCGGGCAGCATTGCAGGTGACGCTGCTTCGCCTTATACAATTTTGGTTAGGTTCGCGCGTTGACATGTTTTGTCGTGTGCTTTATTACACTGCGCTGGGGATTCCCTAGAAGTAATGCGAAAGCGTTTCCCGGGGAATCCCCACTCGGCGTTAGGATGTTACCGGTGGAGTTTAATCGGTAAGAGTCCGACACTGCCCGGAGCCTCCCCTGAGGTAAAGGGCGTCCTATGCAGGATTCCCCATCGACAAAAAAGGCTCTAACCGGCCTTGCTTTCCAATTGTTTAATTTATCACTAAAGATATTTCTCTAAATTTTTATATATTTATTAATTCCTTTATTTAAATTTATAGTTAAAGATGTTTTATCAATATAAGGTATAGAATATTTGGATGATTTATATTTATTTTTTAAATTAATATTAGTAAATTTTTTAGGTTTAATATTTATAAAATATTAATATTCAATTATGAATGGCAAGCAAGTAAAAAAAATTTAAAAAAATATTAATATTTTTAATTATATTAACAATTTTATAATTTTATTTCTTTATTAATATTATTTTTTCAAATATTTGAATTAAGGTTGATTCCTACATTTCTTATAATTGTTTATTGAGGGATAAATTTTGAACGGTTAACTGCTTCTTACTATTTATTAATATATACAATATTTTTTATTTTTAATATAAAAGTATTTAAATAAAATTATTCTTTTGATATAAATTTATTAGGACTTCCGGCAAGAGCTAGGGTGACGTGGTATTTTGTGCGGAGTTTTGAGACAGATTTATAGAGCGAATTGTATAAAGTGAATGAAGGGGTGAGTGTGGAGTGAATAGAGGGCGCTGTGAAGGTTAAGTGGCGTTGGTTGGTCGGAAGGCGGTGAGGGTGGTAAGCGGAAAATATTGTTAAGAAAAACCGGTGCGAAGTCGGTTAGGAGAGTTGAGTGTGGAGAAGGAGAGTCTGTGGGGAGGTGGCGTCATCTAAGAAAGAGTACGGGAGTTAGCGCTTGGTACGAAGAAAGGCGGGATTTTTGAACAAGGGAATGGAACCGAATGCAGGTATGAAAAGTGGGAAGGGTGTGGGAGAGATGATCGGAAAGGGTATTAGGGGAGGAAGAGAAAGAGAAGGTAGTTTGAGGAATATAGAAGACTTTGTTAAAAGGAGAAGGGAATCTGACGAGGGGGTCGAAAAGGGGAAAAAAGAGGAAGACAGTTGGATTTTTAGAGCAAAAAAACAATGAGATCCCCGGAAAGGGAAAAAAGGAGGATTTAGAAGGACTAATTAGGGATCTAATAGAAGAATTGAGAGAGAGAGAGAGAGAGAGAGATAGGGGAGGGTAGAATCTAGTCTAGAGGTTATAAAGAGGGAATTAGAGGAATTAAAGGGAAGGGAAGAGAGATGGAAATTGGAAAAGGAAGAGATCAAGGTTCGTTTAGATACTTTGGAGAAGAAATGGGAGGAGAATGGGAGGGGGAGAGTCGAGGAACTAGGTAGAGGACTGGAAGATGTTCAGGGGAAGTTGAAGTTGGTCAGAGAGGGAAAGGGAAAGAGAGATGGGGAGGGAAAAAAAGAGGGCGAGAGGGGTTTGGAGAGAAGATTGAAAGCGATGGAATGGAGTATGGAAAAAAGGGAAAGGGAGGATAGAAAAAAAATATTCTGATCAAGGGTCTGAAATTGGAGGGAAAAGATGCGGATAAGGAGATAGAGGAATTATGCAGGAAGTTGGAGGTCAAAGTGCACGTAGAGGGGATTAGAAAAGTAAAGATGGGAGGGGAGGGAAGAGATGAATTGTTGATTTTAAAGTTAGGGAGCGAGGAGGAAAAGAAAGAGATGCTAGGGAAGAAAAGATTGTTGAAGGGAAGCAAGGTATGAGTAGAGGAAAATCTGACTTGGAAAGAGAGGAGAATGAAATGGGGTCTGAAAGATCCCAAGGAAGGTAGGGAGGAGGAATTGAAGGGAGGGAAAGTATGGATTGGGTATAATAAAATTAATATTAATGGAGAATGGTGGTTTTGGGATGAGGATTGCGGGAATGTGAGAGATTAGAAGGGCAATAGCAGGAGGGGAGAAATGAGTAAGAAGAGAGGAAGTTATGAGGTGGAAAAAAGGGGTGATAGCGGATGAGGGGTCGAGGGGATTTAATAGAAAGGAGGTGCTTGGGAGAAGAAGAGAAGAAAAAGTGGAGGATAAGAAGGTAGAAGGTATTGTGGAAGGGGAGAATGAGGTAGTGCCCTTAGGGTAGCATTTTGGAATGTGGCGGGTCTAGGGAATCAAGATATGGAATTCTGGGAAACTTTTAGAGATTGGGACATTATTTTTTGGTGGAAACATGGTTGGATGAGAAGGGATGGGATAAGATCAGGGGAAGGCTGCCAGCGGGGTTTACATGGAAATCACAACATGCTAAGAGGAAGAATAAAAAAGGGAGGGCGATAGGAGGGATGGTAATGGGGATTAGAGTAGGGATTGAGGTGGAGGTTTTGAGGGGAAATAGGATGGAGGGGATGATGGAAGTGATAATAAATTTGAGAGGTGTGAAATGAAGGATGGTAGGGGTGTATGTAAGGGAAGCTAAACTGGAGGGGATGAGGGATTGGATGGAGGGAGTGGGGGAAGAGTGAAGATAATAATGGGGGGAGACTTTAATGCTAGGACGGTAGAGTTGGGTGGAGGGACTGAGGAAGGGGAGGAAGAAAGCGGGGAAAGAGGGAGGAGATCGAGAGATAAGAAGGTAAATAGAGAAGGAAGGTTGTTGGTAGATAGACTAGAGGAGGTAGGATGGACGATACTGAATGGAGGGATTGAAGGGGATGAGGAAGGGAACTGGACATTTGTGGGAGCGAAAGGTGAATCGGTGATAGATTACGTATTGGGGAATGAGGATGTAAGAGATGCTGATGAAAAGATGGAAGTAGGGAATAGGATCGAGTCGGATCATCTTCCATTGGTACGGTTGAAAGGTAAAGGTGTATGAAGGTTTAGAAAGAAAAAGGTAGGGAAGGGAAGATGGGATTGGACAGGGGAGGGGAGGAGGGAGTTTAGGGAGGTATTGGGGAAGGTAAGTGGGAGGATTAGAGGACATAGAAAAAGAATGGGGAAGAATGAAGGGGAGGATAAAGGAGATTTTAGAGAAAGGAAGAAGAACTAGGGAGGGGGGAAAAGGGATGTAAGAGGATGGTTCGACGAGGAGTGTAGAGAAGAAAAAAGGAAGGTGAGGAGGGAGCTAAGGAGATGGAAAAGAGAGGGGAGATGGAAAGGTGTATGGGGAAATGAAAAGGGAATATGGAAAAACTTGCCAGAGAAAGAATGATGAGGAGAATGAAAAATGGTTAAAAAGAACTCAGGAAGCTAAGGCGAAGGGTCAGGTGTGGGAGATTGTTAAAAGGGACAGGAGGAAGGGAGGGGGTAGGTTAGGGGAGGGAGGTCCGTCGTGAGATTGTCCCACGCACACGTGTCGTACGAGGCTCCGCAAAGTGGTTCCAGATTTGGATGTTTAAAACGCGTTTCGCGATGTGCTCTATCGTTTGACATAAACTTTTAGTGATGAGGTTTCTACGGATATAATTATTATATTTGGGAACGTAGTAATTGTCTTGCAATAATCTCTTAAAGATTTTTGCATGAGCTGGCATATTCACGCCGCCATTACGTAGCACGGATACGTCATCCCGTGCGTTCTCGTTGCGAACTATTCCAACTGATATTTCATTAATTAGTGACTTTTTGACTGTCGAGACTATTTTTGATGTACTCTACAGTGAAAAATATAACGTGTAGTGCAGTTTCAGACGCCCACAAGCTGTCGTTTGGCTGCAATCTACGTGGATGTTCTGCAATGACAGCTGGCTGCCGTTCTATTGACCACATCACCCGCCGGACAAAACTTTTCATGTTCAGGAATTTTTGGTGATGTAGTCCTACTATTAGTTTATTTGTTGTTCTGAGAGCAGTGTAGGTGTGCATCGCGGCACCCGCGTGCTTCTAGTTTTTGCGTGCAAGAGAATTTTCTGAATAATTGACAGTAATAATTGAATTTTTCACGTATGCTGTTCATCTATAGCGTTACGTGGCGTGGCCACGTCAGGCCACATGCTCTTGCAGAATATTAGACTATTATATTGCTTTACATCATCATATTATTTAAAGGCTTTTTTGATATTATGACTTTACAGTTAATAACCTCAGTTAAATGTGTATCTCGTCTTTAAATTTGAGTTTTCAATTAAATGCTGTTCATCCGCAATTAATGAATTTATAATGAACTGACAGCTGGCTGCCGTAATATTGACCGGTCAAAATTTATCCGCGATATCGGCTCCTATGCGGCAGTCACGAGCTGCCCACTAACTTGTACTTTCATAGCAGATTTAATCTTCATTTATTTATTATAAGGATGTTGATGCAATTAGCCTTAGTTGTAGCGCTGTACCGTTATGCTAAATGACTTATTATAATCGCGTATAACGTGACAGTGAGTAGTCGCATAACGCGGTCAAAATATATGCCTCGTTAACATTTTTAATGGATTTGTAGAAATTAGTTGACTATTGTTACTGAAACTTTACTATGTAAATCGATACTATCGCTTAGTTTCTTAAAACGTAATGCCTTTTTGATTACGATCATATATTTCGGGCTGTATTAATAATAAGTTAATCTTGTCGATGACTGCCGTGGAATTGTCAGGACAAAACTTTCCCGATGATATTTCCACTTGGAACAAATTTGCTGTAATAAGAGGCATCGTTGCGCCATCTCTCAGATGGCATTTGAACAAGACAGCCGATATTAAACGTGTGACACGCGTACACACACCGGGTGTCCGCTTGGTTTCAACGTGATCCTTAATTCGATCTTTTATTGTTTGGACGCTATTTTTAATGAATAGCACTCAATTATGGAGTAAAATGTATCGAATTATTATATTATGTCGTGAAATATACCATCTGCCTTACTAATATAAGAAGAATGGTGTTAAACATTCATAGAAGTATTTTATTTAATGACATTAATAAAAAGAACAATTATCTTCTTACTCATATTTAGCGACGTTAGATTATAATCAATTAGTCTTTTGACTTTAGTATATACGTGAATATCAACATATTATTGCATTTTATTGCAAATATATATGTTTTATAGTAGTATGTTGAATTTGTTCATTGAGCAAATGTTTTCGGCACTGACTATACGCGCGGCCGGTCGCTGATTCTCAATGAGACGCTTGAGTGTCGAAAAGGCCATGGAGGCGCCATCTATGAGATCTTTAGTGAACTTTATTTCTGAAGCGACAGGCTGTCACCGCGTGTTCATGTAGTCAATAATAATCACTCTTTACGTTTAATTAAAGTGTTTTTGAGTATCTTTTGCATTATTTTACAATAGTTGCTGTTTCTATAATTGATCCTATTTGTTTATCAGTGTCTTGACTTTATGACTGTGACTCTATAACTGATTATACTATTATTGGTTCTTTTTTTAACCTATATACCTCCCTATGGGATATATTATCGTTAAATAAGTGATTGTTATGTCAGCCTGACCAGTTTTATATCAAAATTTGCATATATATATCGACTTAAAGTGAAATAAGAAGTGAACGGTGGATGTCATTTCTTGTTATCAATAATTGAAGCGACAATTGTTTATCCATTACTATCAATATAACTATATAAATCTGCAATTATTACTAACTAATTTGGCTATTGTAAACGAACTAATAAGTATTTAATTAGTTAATTATAGTGTCTATTGACTACAATTGAACTTGTTGTGGAATTCTTTACTTATTTGTGTATAAATGCATATGTAAAGGTTATATTGTTTCAATATAACTTTAACACTATTCCTATTTGCAGCTATCTAACTAACGTGGGTACGGCTTCCATCCTCACTCCAAAAGGCATCTAGGATGAATTTTAAACAAGCTTAAGGATGGGTAGCTAAAATTGTGCTACGATTGCTTCTGCGTGATTGCCGTTTCAAGATGACAGTTTTTCTACGGTTCTCCAAATGAATTGTTGTTCCCAGGGGAAAAGAACAATTGGATGTTGAGGAACAATATCCTCTGTTTCTTCTTTTTGTTACTTGTGATTTTGATGCGATTTTTGTTTCTTTTATTTCTATGATCAGTAACTGTAGTTTATCTTGGAATAATTTATTTCTCCCATCTGTTTTTGAACAGAAACATTTTTCTTTCTTTTTCCTTTGAACTGTTGCAGAACTGACCCATTATCGAAATTATTTGCGCGCTGCACGCGCAAAGCACCGACGCGCGCACGTCGAAATCCGTGCGCCGCGCAGCGCGTCACCCGTCGCGTATCGATCCAGACTCGATAAAGTCAATCGATTGCCGGATATTTCGAACGGGCAACCGCCCTCCGGCAACAACAAAAATAGTTGCGACCCTCCGACTTTCCAGAAGATTCACAGTCACCTTTTGCTATACACAAACAATTTATTTGCCGTTCAGAAGCCTCTGGAAAGTCGGGGGTAATAAAAGGACGTGTCCGAGACGGCTCGGGGCCTTTTGTCACACGTTTCGTCGCACAAAACGTATCGCTCACGCAAATAGAAAAATTCGATTAATTTTCGCCGAATCTTTCGAGCACCGAGTTAATCGCGATTCTATCGTTCGTGCACTGCCGTGTTCCGCGAATTGCACTGTTTCGATCATTTATTCTTGTGAATAACTGTACATATTGTTTTTTTGTGAGTCTATTGTAAATATATTTCGTCGTCTAAAAACTGTCTCGAATTTTCTTGTTCGTCACTCCGATTCACTCGCACTGGACCACACACTCCGAACACTTCCATGAACGGATTCCGGGTCGCGCAATCTCGAAACGCACAGAACTGTTCATTAATGTGATCAATCCAACTTATGTGCTATAACTAATTAAGTCATCGATTTTTCTTTTTGTAGACGGTTTATGTGCTTGGATGATTTACAGGTGCATAATCATCTTGGCTTACAGCGTTTCGCTATTGTGCGACCACAATATACTGGGTGTTCCATATGGACCGTCCACCTGCTGGAAGAATACACCAGGATGGAATACTACCCAAGGAGAACACATAAGTCAAAATTATGTCAAATGACATCTTTCAAAAGTCAGTTCTATAAGTTATTATGACGTCATTATGGTTCCTGGCAAGGACGGTTTTGTGACGTCATAAAACTAAAATTTTTAATAAATAAAGTGAGATAAATATATTTATATATATATGATAATTTCAATCAATAAGTGCCATGCAATCTCCTCGCAGAAAAAATTGTTTTCGAAAATATGCGAATTAAAATCCTGAAAGTCAAAATATCGTCATATAATTATTTTATGACGAGTCACTGTACAGTCATTTTGGAGTCATGATAGTTTAGTGATCAAACTCTTATATTTTCCCGTCATCTTGACGTCACAATGACATCATCTTGACTTTTTGTTCTCCTTGGGTAAAATTCCAGAACCTTGGATTTCTTCCAAATTTTGTGGATTAGTTATGCTTTACTATAATTAGGATCTAGTTATTCTAAGATCCTAAGATTCTAATATATTTTAAGATTCTTTATTCTAAGATTCTTTTATTCTTTACTTACGATCTTATTTCGATTATAGTCATATATATCACTTGTACTATTATTTTTAAGTGACAGTTACGCGTAGTATCATAATTTTGTGACATTCTTATTGTCGACCTCAATTTTTTGACATTATTAACTGATATTATCCTAGTGTTCTTCAGGATCTCTTTTGTGTGTTCTTATAGTTTAAGCTTAATTAAGATTAACTAATTAAGTTAAACTTAGACCATGTACAGATGTTTATGGACTATAAACTTATAAATAATTAATGGTGCTATTCTTGTTAGTGATCTTCATTACATCTTATCTAAAATAAATAATCTTCATACTTACTCTTAAAAAATTAAGTTGTCTTCGCTTATAGCAGTGGATTTAGTTTAATTCTAAGACTTTGTTGAGTTGAACTGTTAAGGATTCTTAGTTTACTTATTATCTTTACTGATATTAATGAGTCAATTTGATTTAAATAAAGTTGTGATAATATCTATATTCGGCAATGGTTATCTGTATATGTTTGTATTGCATATCGATAGCTACACCAAGTGCTGATATTTCTGTAACAAAATATGATGTTTAGACATTCTGACATACCTGGTGTTTGATTAGTTTGAATTATAAGGTTCTTTGTTACTTTATTAACTTTATTGATTTTGGCTAGTTAACTTGAATTAAATAAAGCTGTGATAATACCTATTTTCGGCAACAGTCATTCTTATGTATATATATTGCATATCGATAGCTACATCGAGCTACATCGAGCATATCGATGTTGAATATACTGCAATATACTAATATGACGCTTAGACATTCTCATATACTTGGTGTTTGATTAGTTTGAAATCTCCTGAATACTATGACTTAAGTATATCGAACTTATGGTTGAGATGATCATTTAGATTTATAATTTTAGTTTTAATTCATGCACATTGTTCATCAATTATCTTGAGTTGTATGATTTTTGTTGAGTTGACAAAACACTTTTTCTTGCTACTCACTGATGTTAATTAGTTAATTTGAATGAATGAATAGTATTACTCTGTTACTATATTTAGCATTTCCGTTATAGAGAATATATAGAGGGTTGTTCGAGATCGGACTCTCGAATAAAATCGCGAGCTGAAAAATAAAATAATTAGTTCACTACATTCATGCATTCCATGAGACATGCAGGTAAAATTGTATGCATAAAACCTATATACGCTGCCTCAGATATCAGCGCTCGGCCACAGGAGCGTTCGAACGCTCCGCGCCTCCGTAAATAAGCGCTCGCGCTATCTCTCTCTTAAAGAGAGACAAAAAATAAACACCTCGGTCGCTCGAGAGAAGTCACCAAATATAAACAATTATAATGATTATACTAGATAAAATTTACATAGTCATTCTCCTATTGCCCTTAACCGGTTTTGAGAATCTTCTAAAACATCTAGAAGATTCTCGACCTTTGTTATTATAAAAGCTCTTCTCAAGAGACCGCGGCGCCTTTTTCGTACAGTCTTTTGACGCGAACAGAGTGCTACTCAGAAAATCAGAAACGGATCGCTTGTCCTTTTCTCGCGCATACCGTAGCTTGCGGATCGCGATTAATTAATCGACTTAACGAACTTCTGGTTAACTTTACTCGATTTTTTTGTGAATCTTTGTATTGAGTAATTGTTAAATATAGTGTGTTAACGTTACGCGTTTGAAGAGAACTTTTCTATCCTCGCTAGCTCCTAAACTCGATTTCCACGCTCCGTCGCGCTCAAGGGTGTTGTTGATTCTATATAATTAACAAAAGATGATACCAACTTTTTGAGGGAAATTTAATAATGCAATAAATTATAAATGATAAGTGATAGCCTCATAGGTGTTGCTGTTTATTCCTTTGATGAATCTAGTTACTACTCTCGAATATACGTAGAATTAATACTTACCTACGAGTCGAGTGGCTTTGACTCGTTCTCCAGAGCTCTTATATGAGCTCTCTGCTTTTGTGAATTTACTTGAATTATATTTGACAATTATTTGGCAATTATATAAACTATATAATCTTGTAATATTAATAATTAAAATCTATTATATGCTTACCCTGTTGTATCAGTCCTGGACTCACTAACGATAAGTGAACTATTTTAATTGTCAGTATGAGTTCTTTGCGAGCCTGATTTTGACTGTAAATTACTGTTTGCTAAACTATTATTCATGCTGGTTTAAATGTTTAGTTATGGAATATATTTTCATTGTTACTTAGCGAGCATGATATTGACATGCATTTAATTTTGCACACGCTGTGTCCGACAGGACACTTTGATGTGCTTGGTCTTGTATCATTTAATCTTACAAATTAAATATCAACTAAAAGTAGGATCCATGAGCTGAGTGGCTCTGCTCTCGCTCCGGAGGTCCCTCCTCGTTAAATTAATTCAACGATTGAACGGTGATCCTCTGTCCTATGGATTCTTGTAAATTAGCCTGAATAAAAATTTATTAATTATTCATTCATTATGGGAACTTTTTAGAACTATTGGTGGACTATATAAAACTTTTGCGGCTTATTTAATCGAGCAATTAAACTATTAACAGGTCTCGATTCTTGATAGATTATGTTAATTATTTAATTGAATTAGCGCTGCTTGCGAGCTTGAAGAAGCCTCGGCTCTAGCTCCGGAGATCCCGGCCTGTTGCTGCGCAATAGGGCTGTGGTAGATTTCTGTTTGTCGAGCAGCCTGATCATTGTTCACAATTCTTTATTATATTTTATACGTAGAAAACACTTGTTTATCTATGAGGTTCTTATAATTTTAAGTTATCAATAACTCTTTGCGTAAATAAAAGCCGACGTCCAGCAGCATGGAAGACATGCCGGATATAGAAAATTTTCTCTTCGACCTGATGGACAGTGACACTACTGTCTCTCATTTGTGCGAGAGGGCCCTCGGCGCCTTGGCCCTATTAGAGGAATCATGCTTGCCGAACGATTGCGGAGCACTTGTGCAATCAGACTGACAATAGTTTGCGTTATCGCGATGGCCCGTTTTGCGGACCGCTCGGAGCGTTCTCGCTCCTATTTATGATCGGGGTTAGTAGAAATCAAAGAGCAATTTCAAACCTTGTCGGGGGAAGTCAGCGTTTTGAGGGCGGTAACTTCCTCCTCTTCCCCCTCTCCACAGGTCTCACTTATTGAGAAATCTGGTAGCTCTGATTCCGTTACACTGCCTCTGGTTGTTGCTCTCTCAGAGACAATACCTCTTCACCCTGAGATCTCTCTCACAAATGTCTCCCTGTCGGCTGCTGTGGTTGACGCATCTTTCAGCTGGATAGATCAGGACGCATTATCGGCGGAAATACAGCGCTCGCAGTCTGCGATTAAACAAATTAACACTGAGATCGCTGCTAAAAAGACTATCATTTCAAAAATTGATGAAGCGGCGGCTGTGGCCTTAGACAATCTGGTCACTAACCAATCTTACAGGATACAAGACCCCATATCCTCGGACGTTTGTCCATTTCGGGCGGAACGGGCTCGTAGGCGTAGTGGAGCCAACCGTTCTAGGGGAGGGAAACCCCGAACAATAAATCCATCTTATGCAGACATGGACATGAACCAGGAAACGAATAAAAACTTACCGTCTTAGGAGGAACTCGGAGCCTCCAGTGACCGGTGCTGTGGCGTGCCCGACGCTGCGTCATCCGGCGAGGGTGTGACTGAGGCGTTGCTTGCGGGCGCCTCAGCCACTATGGCTACTGCGGAAAGACTTGAAGCCGATTCTGATGTTGGCCTTACTGAAGGCCTAGTGGAAACTCCTGAGGGTCCCTTGGGCTCTCCTTCAGGGATGCCTACCACAACGGATGACGCGATGAAATGTGAGGCGCCTTGCGGTACTAAGCGCAAGGCGCAATGTCTCCAGAAAATGTTGGAGATGATGTAGATGAAGTGCTCGGCGCCCAGACCTCCAGAGCGAGAAAAACCAGGATTCTGGGCGACGAATCCGATATGGCTTTGGATGGTGGCGATAATGACTTTCCGGATAATCGAGACTGTGCTGTTTCAGACCCTATTAATGAATCTAAGACTTTAAGAAGCAGGAAGGTCTGCCTTGACGACAACAATGCATCTTCCCTAATAACCAAGAGTAGCAGTAATGAAATATTAGAGACAATCTTAGTGGAGAACTCCAGTGATGAGGAGTTTGTCGTCCCTAAAAAGATCAAAAAGAAATACACAAAGAAATCCAAAGCGAAACAGGAGTAGAAGCCTATTCGCAAGGCGTTTAGCAGCTCCAACTTAGCCGACAGAGAGAACAAAATTGTCTTCGATGACCATATGTTGAACAGTAGATTTTCAAGAGAGGACCTCCTTGGTATGGGAGCCTCTAAGCTTGGTTCGAGGGGATTAGACTATGTCTCCGAGGTGGAGAGCATGTGTTCTAGCAGCACCAATTTATCGGGCCGATTCAGCAGCAGGAGGAAGATTTATCCTTCGCTAAGGAAATAATCAGGGCTCTTGTCGAGAAACTCGAGACTTCAAGTGACGTGTCTCATCTTAGACTAAGAAATCAGGAACTCACGGAGGAGCTAAAAGAATCGAAAAAGAGGGAATCTAAGATGCAAAAGGAGATCGACGACCTCCAGAGTGCCATTACGGACCTCAGGAAAGAAATGAGGGCTCTTAAAGATGGTGGTTCATTTTCAGCACAAGGGCAAAAAGACCCTGTATCTCTAGTTAATAAGGTTCATAGTAGTAAGTTAGAATTACCGGTTACTAATAAACTGCATTTAGGTGGCACCCGTGGCTACTCCAGCGACTTAGATTATATGACTCGAGATCTAGATAGGTGCACGGACTCAGGAGTCTCATGAGCCCGTGGGCTCTGAAGGAAATGTGGCTCTAACAAAGCCTACCAACTTGGTTAATAAAAGTGGCGGAATCATTAACAAGGGCTCTATAAATAGACGTATTAATGAAATTCGAGAAAGAACAAACGAGGTCCCGCGTGTCGATTCGCCGCGTCGGTCTTCTAGTCCAAGAAAGGACATTAAAGTTCTTAACAATGTTGAAATTTTTCCATCAGATAGGCGGTTCAATCAAAAAAGCGGAAGGCGAGCAATACCACAAGTGATCCTGCGGATAACCGGGATGACAGTCTGCGGAGCTCTGTAAACAGAGGTATAAGCAATGACCATGAACCTGCTCGTCCATCGAGTAGCGGCGCACCTCGGGGTGCTGTCTCTAGAACGCCGAGAACAAATAGCAAGGGGGCTAGGAAGAATTCGGAGGGTGTTGTTACCCTTACAAAGCACTGGATCCCCAAGCCAGCGGTTGTCACTATCACACGAAATAGCGAGGAACTCTCTTATGCGAAGATCCTGGGAACGGCTCGAGCAAAGGTCTCGCTAAAAGATATCGGAATTGCGAAGACCAAAATTCGCAAAGCAGCTAATGGTGGCCTGATTATTGAGGTCCCTGGGCCAGACGGTGTATCCCTTGCTGATAAACTTCAGGACAAACTGAAGCCAGTCCTAGAAGATATGGCCAGGGTTAATAAACCGACCGCTCTGAGTGAGCTTCGAGTAGTAGGAATCGACCCTTCCACCTCAGTTGAGGAGATTTGCCAGGTTCTGGCCAAGGCTGGCAAATGCTCTGTCGATGACATCAAGGCCAGCAATATAAATCCTATGAGGGACGGAATGGGCGTCGTATGGGTGCGCTGTCCCTCTGCGGTTGCGCACGCCATTGCCAGTATAGGGAGAATTAACCTAGAATAACGTCCGTTAGGGTCGATCTCCTGAGGAAAAAGCCGATCCAGTGCCGATCCAGGTGCTGGCAGTATGGGCACGTGCGCAGCGCCTGCAGGTCATCAGTCGACAAAAGCGGCTTGTACTTCAGATGCAGAGGCGGCGGCCATAAATCGGACACCTGTACAGACTCTTTATGTTGCGATTATGCGCGAGTTCCGGTCGTCCCAGTTCGCACCGGTTATTGTCTTTCGCCTGCCCTTTTGCCAGCGGGTCCCTTAACACGGATACGTTGGACCCGGATCGGAGGGCCGGTCCTTTTGCGTTATGAAAAGCTACATGAACATTGTTCAATGCAATTTGAATCATAGTTGGGGCGCGTTGGACGTGTTGAGACATTATTCCTTAAAAAATAATATAGGTCTATGTGCTATTTCAGAGCCTCCTCCTGGAGTAGCAGACACTGGTAAGTGGTTTGATAGTACTAATGGCTCGGCGGCTATCATGTGGGTCCCGGAGGTATCCCAGGGCCTTGCGTGCTACCTTGTTAAGAAAGGTAAATTCTCTGTCGTTGTTTATTGCAGAAACATATATTTCGTGTCTTGTTATATTTCTTCGAACGTATCAATCCACGTCTTTCATGAATTTATAGACGAGTTAGATAGTCTAATAATGTACATTAGCGATAAGTTTATTATTTGCGGCGACTTCAACTCAAAGTCAACCTTGTGGGGGTGTCCTTTCTCAAGCGCGGCAATAAAATGGCGAATTGGGCCGCTTCGAGAGATCTTAGGTTCATAAACTCGGGTGGGTTACCTACATTCACGGGGGCTCGGGGCTCCTCTATTGTAGATCTAACTTGAGCCTCGCCAGGTTTGGCGAACAGCATCCGAAATTGGTCGGTCCTACAGGAGGTCGAACCTCTCTCGGACGTCGCGTACATTTTTATGCAGGTTACGGACTCATCCTTATCGAGTGAAAGAAAAAGCGCAAAACTTAAAGAATGGTCCTTCAATGGATTCTGAATTATTTGTAGAGGTACTAAAATGGTATGGCTCCCTAGATCCTACGGATGAAGACCTCGCCTCTGCTGCCGGCCTTGCTGAGTGGATAATCCGCGGTGTATCCGATGTTTGCGACGTGTCTGCTCCCAGGCTTGCGACACCTCGGAGCCGCACTGCTGCTTATTGGTGGAACGAAGTGGTCGAGGCATGCAGAAAGACCACTATAGCTGCTCGGAGGCAGCTCACTAGGTGCAGACGCAAGGGAACTGACGAAGAAATCGCTGCAAGAAAGCAAGTTTATAAAGAAGCCAAAAAGAACCTTCAATCAGAAATAAAAAAGGCAAAAAAGAACGCCTGGTACGAATTGATCCACACAATCGATGGTGATCCATGGGATTTTCCTTATAAAGTTGTTATGAATAAGCTACGTATTGCGGGCCCAGGTTTATCCGAAAAACTTAGTAACCATGTGCTGCAGCGGCTACTGGATTCTCTCTTCCCCTCTGTGGCCTCTACAGCGAGTGCTGCAGAAGTGGCTTGACAGACACCTGAATGGGTCGATGTTTGGCGGGTGTCAATTCCGGAGGTCGACGATGTCTTCAAGAAAGCGGCAACTAGAAACGTCACACCGGGGCCAGATTGTATCAAATCCCAAGTATGGAGGAAGGTCCCTCGTTCCATCATTAAATGGATAGCGCGCTGCTTTACTTTGTGCTTTAAAGAGGGTGTTTTCTTGGAGCCCTGGAAACGGGCCAACTTAGTCTTGATCCCGAAGGGTGTTGCCTTGGATGACTCCCCAATCAAGGCGCGGCCTATTTGCCTACTCGACGAACTTGGCAAAGCTTTTGAGAGGGTCATCGCGACCCGATTACAAGATTGGATGGACGAAAATCCGAGGTCCGGCCTTCGGATTTTCAATTCGGTTTTGGGAGGCATCGCTCCACTGTTGACGTTCTCTTCAGGGTAAGAAATTTCATCGAGGCTGCTGCGACGGCTGGTGTGGTCGCGATTGCGGTCAGCTTAGACATTGCTAACGCATTCTTTTCTATTCCGTGGCGAGTGATCAATGACGCATTAGACGGGGGGGTTTCCCCGAATATTTGAGGCGCGTTATCAGGGATTACCTATCCAATACAACAATCGAATACAGGGTACGCGATAGGATCAGCAAACGCGGATCGATACGCGCGGAAGTTTCTCAGGGCACCGTTCTGGGACTTCTGCTCTGGGACGTAGCCTTTGACCCGGTCTTACGTCTGGAGCAGGAAGAAGGCTGTTGTACATCGTCTGCTACGCTGACGACATCCTAATCGTAGCTACTGCTTCTGGGGCCTTTGACGCAGTATTACGCGCAAACATCATGGCGGCTCACGTGGTGCGCTGTATTAAAAAGCTGGGCCTGAAGGTGACGGCTGAAAAGACGGAGGCCGTCTTCTTTCACGGTAAGAAGAACAAACCTCGCTCTATGCCGCGCGTTTACGTTGACAACACGTACATTGCAACTACTACGTCAATGAAATATCTTGGGGTAGTAATCGACAGCGGATGGTCGTTTACCGACCACTTTGGTTACGTAGAAAGTAAGAAGGCTAAGATGTCTTGGGCTCTTTTCCGCCTCATACCGTATTTGCGAGATCCTTACGAGGAAAAAAGAAGATTATACGCAAGCGTTCTAACCTCGGTCGTGACGTATGCAGCCCCGATATGGAGCAACGCTTTCTCGTCTGCTTCACCTAAGTTTCTCCAACCTATCATCATATTACAGAGATCGACGGCTATCAGGGTCGTTTCGGGCTACCGTACGATATCTTTTGGCGTCGCGACACTTCTTGCCGGTATGCCTCCGTGGACCTTGGAGGTGGCAATGAGAAGGAGAGTCTACGACCGCGTCATTGACTTGAGAAGGAGAAACGAGTGGTCCAAAGAAGCCGTCGCGGATCTTAAGAAACAGGAACGTAATATCATGAATCAGCAGTGGACTATCTTCTTGGACAGGCCGGGTGCTCCGGATGTTTTCACCAGGGGAATTATTATGCCCCACTTCTCAAAGTGGCTGGGTCGTAAGTTCGGAAACACTTCTTTCCAAATGACCCAAATGCTCACGGGGCACGGCTGTTTTGGCCATTACTTAAATAGAATGCGCAAATGATACCTTCCTGCGTGTTTACACTGCACGGACGACACGGTAAAACACACGATTTACGAGTGCTCTGCTTGGGTCGACCAGAGGATCGCGCTATGGGCCAGTCTGAGTCAAGAGGGCGAAATCATGGACTTTGGATGTCATTGGGACCATACTGGACTCGCAAGTTAAGTGGTTTGCCTTCTCGCTTTTCGCGAACAGTATTATGGAGGGTAAGGAGATACGAGAGAAGGAATGGGAGAAGGAATACTCCCCTGTCGTTTCCTCCTCGTCACCCTGACATTTTGTAAATAAACTCTAAATATGTATATATCTATTAGTCTAATTTAATCTAACGTGTCTTTATATATTGTGCTTTCGCAAACTTTTGGCAATTTTAATGTCGTTACCCCACCTTGGAGTTACGCAGGTGGTAAGGATCGGGGGGTCCTTGCGTGCCCTTGCACAGCGTTCCTTCAAGGTGGGCAGGGCGGGCAACATTGCAGGTGACGCTGCCTCGCCCCTTTCATAAATCGGTTAAGTTCGCGTATGCATGTTTTATTTGTCGCGTGCTTTGTTGCACGACGCTGGGGATTCCCTGGAACTAATGCGAGAGCGTTTCCCGGGGTATCCCCACTCGGCGTTAGGATGTCAACGGTGGGGTTTAGTCGGTAAGAGTCCGACACTTCCCGGAGCCTCCCCTGAGGTGAAGGGCGTCCTATGCAGGATTCCCCATCGACAAAAAAAGGTTAGGGGAGGGAATAGAGATGGGAGAATGGAACGAATACTTTAAAGGATTGCTAGGGGGTGGAAGGTAGGGTGACTCTTGGAATAAGAAAGGGTGGAAAGAGGATGAGGAGAAGATGCTGAGGAAAGAGGAGATCAAAGGAGCACTGGGGAAGTTAAGAGACAAGAAAGCGATAGGCAATGATAATATACCGGCTGAAGTGTGGAAGTACGGTGGGGAGGAGTTGGAGGGATGGATCTGGGACATCTGTAATAAAGTGTGGAGAGGGGAGGGTTGGATAAAGGAATGGAATAAAGGGTTGGTTGTACCGATATTAAAGAAGGGAAAAGGGAGAAAGGTAGGGGAATTTAGAAGGATCACTTTGGTGTCTTCGATGTATAAAATATACACGACGATTTTAGCGGAAAGATTAGGGGATGAGGTGGAGGGTAAGGGTTTGATTCCACCAAATCAAGCCGGGTTTAGGAAGGAAATGGGTACGATAGAAAACATTTATGTGGTGAATTATTTGGTAAACAGACAGATTAACAGGAAGGGGGGTGTAATGATATTGTTTGTCGTGGACTTGAGGGCCGCTTTTGATTCGGTGGACAGAATAAGATTAGTGATGGCGATGAGGGAAAGAGGGGTGAGGGAAGGATTGGTTAGCAGATGTGAGGACATTTTAAGGGAGACAAGCTTTAGGGTAAAGGTAGAAGAGGAAGGTAGAGAAGGAATTTTGGTCGTGAAGGGGGGTGATGCAAGGTTGTTCTCTGAGCCCTTTGCTTTTCAACTTGCTGGTAGCTGGATTTAGAAGTGGAGATGCAAAGGGGAAGATGGGGGGGAGACGGGGGGTAGATTGGGGACGGGAAAATCTACACGTTGGCATATGCGGACGATTTAGTGCTTTTCGCGAAGAAGAAGAGATGAGGAGTATGTTAGAGAGGCTTGAGAGATAGTTAGAGGACAAAGGTTTGGAGTTGAATGCAGAAAAACTAAGATAATGAGGTGTAGGAAGGGAGAGGGAAGGTTTAAGAATGCTAGTTGAAGAAAGGGAAGGATAATGGAGGAGGTAAAGGAATATAAATAACTGGGTTGCGTTTTGCAAAGAAATGAGGGTCAGAAAGGTTAGGTGAGGGACAGGGTAATGAGGGGGGCGTCTATTTTGGGGCAGGTGTGGAGTATAGGGAAAAGGAAGTTTGGAGGGGACTGGGGTAGGAGGTTGTGACTGTTTTATTTGTTCATATGGTTGGTAGTGGGGTATGGGGTAGAGATTTGGAGATGGAAGGAGAAGGTCGAGAGTCTGCAGGAGAGGTATCTGAGATGGATGTTGGGGGTGGAATGGGGGACACGGGGTATTTAGTCAGAGAGGAAATGCAGAGGGACAAATTGAAGGGGAGAATGGGGAGAAGAGCTTGGGGATATGAGAAGAGGCTGGAGGAGGGAAGAGGAGGGTCGCTCGCGAGGAGTTGCTGGGAGGAGATGAGGGCAAAGGCAGTGAAAGAGAAAGGGTTATCAGGTTGAGAAGAGGAACGAAGAGGCTTTTTCAAGGATAGGGGGTTAAGTTTGAAGGAAGTGTAAGAGAGCAGAGATAAGAGTGATTTTGGATGGGAGAGGGTGGAAAAGTTAGATAGAGATAGGCAGAGGGAAGAGAGATGGGTAAAGATTAGGGTATCGGAATATAATGGTTGGTATAAATGGGTAAAGGGGGAGGGGATACCGGGGTACCTGAGGAAGGGGTTGGGAGAGAGTAGATGCCAGAGGGTGGCTAAGTTTAGGTTGGGGAACGGGATGAGAGGTGGAAAGTACTGGTTTTCAGAGGAAGAGAGAATGTGTAGGGTTTACTTGGATGGGTTGGAGACTTGGGAGCACGTATGGGAAGAATGTGGAGGGTGGAGGAAGGAAGGAAATTGGCAAGAGATGGTAGGAAAAGTGTTAGGACATGAGGTAAGGGTGAGGGGTGGTTAAGGGAGTTAGAAAAGGTAAGGCAGGGTAAGGAGTGAAGGGTGGCGTGGGAAGTGAGGAGAGGAGTGAGGGTGAATGTAAAGGAGAGACATAGGGTGTAAAAGAGTGAGAGTTAGAAACAAAGTTAAAATATAGTACAGAAGGCTGATAAGTGGTTGAGATATTTTTAAAAAGCGTGTTGGGATCGTTAAACTGAATCACAAGTAGCTCTGAAGGAGACGGGAGACGGAGGTCCCGGCGAGAGAGAGAGGAAGAGAGTAGTTTATAAGAATAAGCATAAAATAGATTTAGGCTAGTTGTGTAACTTAGATGTAAGTTTGTAAGTAAGAGAGGTTGGATGTATATTTGAAACCCTTAGGGGAATAATAAAGAATATATATAAATTTATTAAGATTATTTATAAGAATAAATTTATAAGAACAAATTTTAGGGGGAGGTCCGTTTGCCTACCTTCCCGATTTTGCCAACGGCTTTGTTTGTCCACAACATTTTGCCGACAGCTTCGTTTGCCGACATTCCTGATTGCCTACAGAGCGATTGCCTACAAGCATTATTGCGCACATGTAATAATTAAAAAATATGAACGTTTGCGCATATAACCTTATTATATTGAGATTGCACACATACACATTGCGCACAACGAAGCTGTCGGCAAAATGTTGTGGATAAACGAAGCCGTTGGTAATCGGGAAAGACGGCAAACGACCCACCCCCTCCCAAATTTTAAGTATTAAAATCATTTAATTTTATTTATAGCTTTTTTTAATAAAATACCAATTTATATATTTTATATTTGCGTATAAAGTTCATCTCGAGGCGTCGGTTTATGGTTCAATAATTTTAGCTTCAATTTTATTAAAATTAAGGAGAGGTTGTTATAGTTTATAAAAATATTCATATTTAAGAGATATAAATATAATTATATAATTTTGGAGTTGGAATTATAGGGGCGATTACTGTTAAATTGATTTGTTTAGTTCAAGTAGATATAAAGAGATTAGTGGCTTATTCTTCGGTTGTTTATATAAAAATATTAATATGTTCATTATTAACTTAATAAAATTAGGATTTATTACGGCTTACATTATCGACCTGACCTTGAAAACGAAGGTTCCAACCAACCGCACCAGCATGCTTCCCGCCAACGTGGACACAAGGGAGGAGGGCGTAGAGGTTCCAATGGCCTTGCAGGTGCCAAACGAGTCAGAGGCCAGGGAGGAACCAGAGGCCTTGGAGGAGCCGGAGGGTCCGGAGAAGGAGCCAGAGGTTCCGAAGGAGGCGACGGACCAGGCGACCGACGACAACGACGTCAGCGCGGAGACGGCCCATGACGAGGGAGGAACGCAGCAGCAGTCCGCGGTCGTGCTGAAGTACGTTCTGTAAGATAAGTTCTTGGTCTCGGCCAGATGTCTTTGTGACTGACCGAAGCAGGAACAACTAAAATAAGACTGATTTCATTTTAGCGTCCATCTATTGTTCGGACGCGGGTTTTTTTTTCGTTTAGATATTATTTCGAGCGTCTACTTATTGTTCGGACGCGATTCTTTTGTTTAGACTTTATTTCGAGCGTCTACTTATTGTTCGGACGCGATTCTTTTGTTTAGACTTTATTTCGAGCGTCTACTTATTGTTCGGACGCGATTCTTTTGTTTAGACTTTATTTCGAGCGTCTACTTATTGTTCGGACGCGATTCTTTTGTTTAGATATTATTTTGTGCGTCTATCTATTGTTTAGACGCGAGTCTTTTTGTTAGACATTATTTTAAAGTATTTATCTTTTGTTCGGGCGCGACTCTTTGTCTTTGAAGACATCTATGATATTAATTCCTTTGTTTAGTCACGGACGATTGTTCCGGGATATTGTGTATAGTCTATTTATTTTGTAGCCCGATGATATAGTCACTTAGCTATAGTGCGTTATACAGAGAAACAACGAAAAACCGGTGTCCTTTGTTAGCGAGCGCGAGAACAAAGGAACGCGGAATATGCGGCGTGCGCATGCGCGACGGCGTCGAGCCGCCGAACGGCTCGAGAAGTAGTGGGGAGGCCGGTATATAAATGCGTGCGTGAGAGAGGGAGCTCTCTTCTTCCGGGGTCGCGTCGCGACAAGTAACCTGCACAACGAAGTCTCGTGAAAATTTATGTCAAAGCGTATATCGATGCGCAGTTACGAAAAACTATATTTTGCGTTAATTAAAGTTAATTTTATTAATGTAGTGAGTAATATTATTATTATTAAATTATTATTTTTCCTAAAAAAGTGTGTTTTGATTACCTGGTGCCCTGGTGTGAATTTCCTCGAAGAAGTCCAATTCCGGGTGATATCCTGGTGACTGGGATGTAAATCAGTGGTCGTACGGCATCCTGAAACTATAAACAGAGTGCTAATTAGTGAAAAAAGTCAATTACGTGCGTGAAAATACGAGTTATACATAACTGCGTAGTGCGTGACGTCACCGTTTTCTGACGCAACAATTTGGCGTCTAACAAAGAAAAGCGGCGTGACTAAAGTGACCGTTGGTGGCGTGACGCTGCAACGGCCGAGAGGGGGCGTGGCCTCTTGATACAAAGGAGGTGTCACTAAACAAAGGAGAAGGCACCGAACAAAGGAATCAACACGACAAAGGGACGACACAACAAAGCAGCGGCCACACAAGGAACACCGAGAGAGAGAGAGAGAGCATTGATACAGAGGGGCCGGAGAACAAAGGAAGCAACCCGAATACCCTCTATTTGACAGTACCTTGCTCGTTAAGGGTAAAACGAGCTGGTGACCGATTAATAAGGTAAGAGAACCGAATCCTAAGTAAATTCTCGTCCGTTGTCCGGTCACAGTAGAATAGCGACACCCGTGGAAGTATTATCGCGTATCCTCGAGCTTGTGAGTAGGATTACAATAAAAAAACGAAGTCCGATAGCCCGTTTCCTCTGGCGATAACGCGGCTATAACTATAAAATAAAAGTCGAAAACAAAGTTTGGCGACCGTGACAGGACGTTGCCATAAACAAGTGTCGTGAGTTAGTCAAAGGCGGTAGCGCGAATACAATAGGTTGTTTCGTAAACAAAGCTTCCGTAGGATAGACATAGCGACGCGGTAACGCGATTAGAGCGATAAAGCCACAACGATTTAAACAAAGCGAATTTGAAACGAGAATAAAAGAAAAGATCGCGAAGATTTCGAAATGTCCGACGACGAGAACAATAAGAGCGATCCTCAAGACAAAGGGGCGTTCGAAAATAGACCGAGATTGGATAGATCTCCGATTAGAAAGGACGCACGTATGAATACGCGTTCGAATAGAAACGTTAGTTCGGAAGAACAATACGGTAAAATCGCGGCGGAAAACGATATTCTGCGCGAACAAAACAACCAACTGCTCGAAATGTTGAAAAAGTTGGACAAACAAAGACCGATCTATAGCGGCGAAAGCTCGCGTAAACAAGACGGTTTAGCGAAGGTGTTAGGCGAATTGGCTCGTCGAATAGAAGCGATGGAGGCTCGCGATAAGGGAATCGAGGGTAACAATGGGCGCGTCGAGGACAAAGACTCCCGCGTAAAAGCGTCTCCGATGGACAATGATTCCGCGAGTTCAGTCGTGAAAATAGGCGACAATACATTTGTCAATGCCAAATTACCGCGTGGCGGATGGTTGAAGAATCCTTTCGAGGAATTAACATACAAGGATCGTACAGATCCGCAAAATCCCATGAAATTCCTCAGGCGTTTCGAGAAAATAGCTAGATACGAGGGAGTGGGTAAAAATGATCAGTTGTATTATTTCGGACGATGCATGCGAGGAACAGCCTCTAATTGGTTCGATGTACGCGATCCGGATGATATCGACGAAGCGATAGATTCGTTCACGGATTATTTCTGGGGCGAAGAACAACAGGCGCGATTTCGCGAAGAAATTTATAACGGGCGATACAAAGCCGAAGCTAATACAACAATGGCGGAATACGCGTTAAACCTGTCGAAGCAGGCTAAATATTTAAAACCTCCAATGTCCGAACACGAGGTGATCAGGTGCGTTAAGAGGCACTTTGGAGCGAGCGTGGCTCGTGAGATTAGACCGACGACGGTAAAAACCATCGAGGAGTTCGTTACGTTGCTCGACGAGATAGAGTACGAACAAAAAAGAACTCAACGTTTAAATTTCCGTGAAAGGGATAACGCGAAAGATAGCAACACTGGCGTGAAGAGAACAAACGCGTACGGTGGCAATAGCGTTAACAAAGAAACAAATACGCGGGGACGTGCGGACAACGCGAACGCGAACGCGAACAATAGAGCGGCGAAACCGTATACGCGATACGATAACAATAGAAACAACGCGAACAAAGTGGTGAGGTCGTACATAAAAGAAGAAGCGTACGATACGCGTGAAGGAGATAAAGACAGAGTACCGAATACGACGAAAACCGTAGAAATGCGAAATACCGATACAGAGACCACGACAAAGGAACTGGTACCGTATGATAATACCTTTGCGGCGAAACAGTCGGTGAAGAAAGAAGGGAGCGGTAACAAAGATTCCTCGTCTCGTAGGGGCGTAGCGGCAATTAAGTCGGAAAGGGAAAGCGATGCTAGCGGATCCGAGGACAATGGGACGAACGACAAAAGAATCGCGATAATGCGTACTCAGCAGATAATACGCGATGTCGATGAAGTTTCCGAAGAGGATCAGGGCAAAAATAGCGCGAAAGCGATGCCGTACATAACGGTAACAATGGGAAAACTAACCGTGAGAACGTTAATCGACACGGGAGCACAAATATCGGCAATAACAAAGACATTGTACGATAAAATAACGAATGCGGGAATTCCTTTGAGGATAATACCGATAAAGAAATTTTCACTGATTGGAGCTTTATCCGATAGGGGGCAACCGATCGCGAATAGAATTCAGATAAATTTCCGAATAGGGGAAACAGAATTTACGCACGAGTTATACGTGGTAAAGAACTTAACGTACGATATGATACTCGGGATAGATTTCCTGACGGAGCAGACCGCGATACTCAAATGTGGTAAACAATTTTCGTTAGATTTCCATGAAAGAAAGGATAGTGGCGTCGAGTTAAACGCGATTTCGATCGAAGACGCGCATATCTGTTTGAACAAGATCTTGAACGATCACGTAGACTTATTTCGCGACGAGATAGGCTGCGTAACGCATTATATGCACGAAATTACGATCAATTCGGAAAAACCTTTTAAGGGTAAAACTTATCCCGTACCGGATGTACATAGGGACAAAGTGAGGGAGCATTTGCTCGATTTGGAAGAAAGGGAGATAATAGAACGCGCGGCTACGCAATACGTAAATCCGTTAGTCGTAGTTGTGAAGAAAACCGGGGAGATTAGACTCTGTTTGGATGCGCGGGAAATCAACAAGAGGATGACCAACGATCACGATCAACCTCCGACGATCGACGAAGTGTTTCGCCGTATAGGTGACAAAAGATTCTATTCGACGTTGGACGTGGCCAAGGCATTTTGGCAAGTACAGTTGACTGAAGACAGTAGAAAATTTACCGGATTTAAATTCGACAACCAGACGTACGTTTTTAAACGACTATCGTTCGGTTTGAAGACGGCGGGCGCGTCGTTTACTCGCGCGATGAGAAAGGCGATAGGCGACGAATGCGACCCGTTCACGATAATTTATCTAGACGACATTCTCATTGCGTCGAACACAATGGAGGAACATCTCTTTCATGTGAACTATATTCTCGAAAGGTTAGAAAAGGTAGGATTTCGACTGAATAGAGACAAGTGCGAGTTTTTTAAAACCGAGATAAAATTCCTAGGCCACACTTTCGATCAGATTCATGCAGAAATGAACGAAGACACCAAGTTGGCGATACAAAATTTCGAGCGACCGAAAAATAAGAAAGCGATACAAGCGTTTCTGGGGCTCGTAAATTGGAACCGTAGGTTCGTGAAAAATTTGTCCAGAATGACAAAGTTGGAGAAATTACTAGTAAAAAACGCGAAATTCGAGTGGACGGATGAGACACAAAGGACGTTCGCCGATATAAAGAGAGCGTTTTTCGAGGCACCGTGCCTATTCATAATAAGACCGGGTTTGAAATTCGGCATGTACGTAGACGCGTCAAAGTACGGGTTAGGAGCGCGTTTAAACCAATACAGGGATGAAAATCCTGACGAAAAATTCACAGTCGCTTATGCGAGTAGAAGTTTGAAAGGAGCGGAGCTTAATTATACCGTGACGGAAATTGAGTGTCTAGCTTTAGTATAGGCGTTACGTAAATGGCATACAACTCTTCTAGGGCGTCACGTAAAAATCCATACGGATCACAGGGCTTTAAAATTTTTAACCGCGTGCGCGGATGACAGTGCCCGTATTGCACGGTGGATGGCGTTCCTAAATGAAGTTGAGTTGGAAATTTGTCACGTGCCCGGTAAAGAAAACGTAATCGCGGATACATTGTCGCGAAACAATGTAAAAAACGGTTATGTGAAGGAGGGAAATACGAAAACGATCGCGGTTATTACACAACCCGACGACGACGTGGAGACAACGCGATGGGCAGAGATGCTAGCGGACGCGCAGAAAGCAGACGAGAGACTGCAAAGAGAAAGGGAGGCGGAACCGAAAACGTTACCGATAAGAAACGGACTCGTACGCGTAGGCTCGGGAAGAGACGAGCGTATAGTCGTGCCAGATGCGATAAAATGGCAGTTAATAATGCATGTGCATGAATACTTGCTGCATTTCGGTACTGACAAAGTAATCGATTTCATGGATAGGTACTTTAATATCTACAACCTAGAGCGTTTAGTTCGCGACGTGGTAGCGTCCTGTAGCGTTTGTCAAGCGACAAAGTACTATACGAGACCGACTCGTGGTACGGAATACTATGATTTACCGGAAAAACCGGGAAAAACGATTTCGATCGATCTGTTTGGTCCATTGCCACAGACACCGCGTGGACACAAATATACAGGGTGACCCATTTTAACTTAGGCAGCCAAATAACTCGAAAAATAAGCACACTACGAAAAAATGTTTAGAATCAAAATTTCGTCATTTCGAGGGGGACGTACAATGACGTTAAAATGAGCCCCCCACCCCTCCCCCTGGGCGGTGAGGGGGGGCAAGTTTGAAATCTTAAATAGGAACCCCTATTTTTTATTGCATATTCGGAATCTTTGGCTAGAAACACATACAATTTGTCTGAAACATTTTTCTCGATTCATGATAGATGGCGCTGTAATCGACGAAATTCAATTTCTTCGATTTCTCTTACTGAGAATCCATGCTTACGATTCTGCAATAAATTAACAATAAAAATACCACGTTTTCATTGTTAATACTCGAAATTAGTCTTAAAACAAACTTCTCATTATTTTTTATTACTCATTAATTACTTCTCAAGAAACTGCTTTTAGCGTACCTGCCCTTTAGGCAACTTAAATGGTCCAAAGTACCGAGACATTTTGGACTTTCCATCTGATGGAGTTCCTCTAAGTATCCCTCCAAAATTTTGTCCATTTAGTGCCAAAGTCACAAGTGTTTATGTATTTTTTTAACATTTGTACTCTGATAAAATTTTGGTAAAATGGCAAATTATACGCCTACAGAAGTAGTCGATATTCTTATAACCTTTGGCGAATGTGGTAGAAATTACAGACTTACTGCCCGTACTTATGCGGAGCGATTCCCAAATCGCCGCCATCCTACTGATCAACAAATTATAAACATTGAAAGGAGATCTCGTAATAATCCACTTCATCGCGAAAGGCGAAGGAATAGACTTCATAATAATAATGACCCTAGATTGCTCGCAGTTTTGGCTATGGTTCATCAAAATCTCCATATTAGTACCCGTCAAATAGAACGAGAACTGGGAATCCCTCAAACTACGGCACATAGATTGTTACGATCAGTCAATTACCATCCGTATCATATTACTCTGGTACAGGAATTAAGTGAGGCCGACTACGTACTCAGAGTACAATTTTGTAGATGGGCTCTTGAGATGCTAGATCAGAATCCAGATTTTTTTAGTAATGTTTGTTTCAGTGATGAAGCAACATTCATCAGCAATGGTAGTCTCAATAGGCATAATTGCCACTATTGGTCACCAGAAAATCCACATTGGTATCGTGAGGTGCTTAATCAACATCGTTGGAGTTTATATGTATGGGTAGGCATTTGCAATGGCCAAGTCATTGGACCTCATTTTTTTGAACGTCCAATTAATAGTCCAATGTATTTAGAATTCCTCGAAAATGATTTGCCAGCATACCTAGAGAATGTTCCCCTTGCAGTTAGACTAAATTTATGGTATCAACAAGATGGTGCTCCTGCTCATTATGCTCGTATTGTACGGATGTTTTTGAATCAAAGGTTCCCAAATCGGTGGATAGGGCGGGGTGGACCAGTTCTGTGGCCTCCGAGATCACCGGATTTGAACCCCCTTGATTTCTTTTTATAGGGATACGTTAAAGATGCAGTGTATAGTAAAGCTCCAACGACAAGATTGAATATGATGGAAAGAATAAGAAGGGTTTGTGAAGCTATAACTCCTTTAATGCTAGAAAATGTAAAACGTAACTTTCGCTGTCGATTACTGTTATCCTTAGAAAATAATGGTGCACACTTTGAGCATCTTCTCCATGCGGAGAGAGCTGATAACAATGCAATCTTGCCTTAACTGGTTGGGTCACCACACGACCTTGCCTTCACTGGCTGGGTCACTACTTGACCTTGCCTTAACTGGTTGGGTCACCACACGACCTTGCCTTCACTGGCTGGGTCACTACTTGATCTTGCCTTAACTGGTTGGGTCACCACACGACCTTGCCTTCACTGGCTGGGTCACTACTTGACCTTGCCTTAACTGGTTGGGTCACCACACGACCTTGCCTTCACTGGCTGGGTCACTACTTGATCTTGCCTTAACTGGTTGGGTCACCACACGACCTTGCCTTCACTGGCTGGGTCACTACTTGATCTTGCCTTAACTGGTTGGGTCACCACACGACCTTGCCTTCACTGGCTGGGTCACTACTTGACCTTGCCTTAACTGGTTGGGTCACCACATGACCTTGCCTTCACTGGCTGGATCACCACACGACCTTGCCTTCACTGGCTGGATCACCACACGACCTTGCCTTCACTGGCTGGATCACCACACGACCTTGCCTTCACTGGCTGGGTTACCACACGTTCAAGCACCCCGAATTGTGAGAGGCGAGGGGACTCACGTTAATCAAGCACCCCGAAGGGAACAGGAAACTGCTACGTCCACGACGTTGTTCCTGGGTTACGCTAAAAGCAGTTTCTTGAGAAGTAATTAATGAGTAATAAAAAATAATGAGAAGTTTGTTTTAAGACTAATTTCGAGTATTAACAATGAAAACGTGGTATTTTTATTGATAATTTATTGCAGAATCGTAAGCATGGGTTCTCAGTAAGAGAAATCGAAGAAATTGAATTTCGTCGATTACAGCGCCATCTATCATGAATCGAGAAAAATGTTTCAGACAAATTGTATGTGTTTTTAGCCAAAGATTCCGAATATGCAATAAAAAATAGGGGTTCCTATTTAAGATTTCAAACTTGCCACCCCTCACCGCCCAGGGGGAGGGGTGGGGGGCTCATTTTAACGTCATTGTACGTCCCCCTCGAAATGACGAAATTTTGATTCTAAACATTTTTTCGTAGTGTGCTTATTTTTCGAGTTATTTGGCTGCCTAAGTTAAAATGGGTCACCCTGTATACTCGTAACAATAGATCAATTTTCTAAATTTACAAAATTGTTTCCTATTAAAAATCAGAAGCTCGAGACAATAATGGATACCTTGCAATTAGAATATTTTTCGGAATATGGGGTACCGAGCGAAATTTTAACAGACAATGGCGGGCAGTTTATTACGAATCGATGGCGAGAATTTGCGGCGGACATTGGGTTCTCTGTACGCAAAACGTCGCCGTACAACCCGCAGTCGAATCCAGTAGAACGCGTAATGCGTGAATTAGGCCGAATAATAAGGGTGTACACACACGAGCGTCAAACGCGTTGGGACAAAATCGTCGACAGAGCAGAAAGGACGATCAACGCAACAGCGCATCGTAGTACGGGGTTCAGACCTGTGGAACTACATCCAGGTGTAGAGGAGCCTCTAAAAATTGACCCGAGAATAAGGCCGATAGAAGAAGATGACGGTAGCGAAGAAGCAGAGCTGGAGCGTAAAATCGAGGAAGCAGCGCAGACACTGCAGAAGAGAGCTCAACAGCGAAAAAAACAAGCGGATAAACACGGAGAGGCGGAAACCTACCAACCAGGCGACAAAATCTGGATAAAACTCCATCGAAGAAGCGACGCTAATCGTAGATTGACGAGGAAAATTCATCTCGTTTACGATGGACCTTACGTTGTACGCGCTGAGGTAAGGAAGAATGCTTATCTGGTGGAAGACGGAGAAGGAACTACCCTAGGTACGTTCAATTCGCGACAAATAAAACCACATCGCGAAGCGAAACTTAAGCCGACAGCAGAAATTAATATGCTAAGAGCTAAGCAAGAAATAAAAAGAATAGCGCGAATGGACATAGAAAAATTCGTGAAAGACGTCAAAAACGTGCAAGAAAACCTGAAAAAAGAAAAAGGTAAGGAGAAACCTGAAAAAGAAACAAAGAATAATCCATTGTACAGCGACAAAGAAGGAGGACAGCGCCTAAGAAAAAAGAGATCACTCGTAAGTGAAAAAGGAATGAGACATATATCTAGACTTATGAGACTGATTTCTGGGAAGCAACCACTCGAAAACGTTGTTGGTCTGGTGGAGAAGCAGCAGATGAAGATCCTGTTTGATCATCGCGGAGATTTCAACGTGATCACGGAAGCAGCGATCAAACAAATTGAATCCAAGGTTGGAAGGCTGGAGAGACTCAAAGATTCAGCGAGCATTCCAGCGTACCTTAAAAAAGAAAAGAAAATTAAGGTAAGAGCGATAAAACTACACATAATTATCGCGAACCGAGAAATTAATATCGAAGCAATGATATTAAATGAAAAAGAAAAAACATGCGTTTTGTTCGGAAGACACGCGTGTAAAGAGACGGGTAAAAAGTTAAGCAGATTGCCCGAAGGAAATTACGAATTAACAAGATGGGATATACATCTCACGGAGCAAGACAGAAAGAGAATGCTCAAACAGATAGAGAAAGAAGAAAGGGAGTCGAAGGCTGTAAAATGGAAAAGCACTAAGTCGTACATAGTATACTCGAAACGTGCGAAAATTTCCGTAAGCGATGAGATATCCAAGGAACCAAACGACGAGGACGTCGTAACACCAGCGGAGGACCGAAGGAAGCAGCCAGAAGCTGAAGAAGAAGACGGATGCAGGAGAACCAACCGGACAACCGGAGAGGATCCTGACAGGGCTTTGCAGAGCCTTGATAAAGTGATAGTGCGCGAAACAAAGTGCAAAAGTCACGAAGTGCGCGGAAAAATAAATAAAAGCCAAAAATCGCTGAAGAGCGAAAACTCTAGTGATAGTGCGGAAAAGAAAAAGTTATTAAATATAAGTAAAGTGCAATTATGCACTGACAAAGAAAAAACTTTATTAAAGACACTTAAGGGCGTTAGAGATAAGAATAATAGCGTTCCGAGTGAAAGAACAATCGTAGAGACTATAAAAAGCGATAATATTAAGAAAAATAGCTTTAGGAATAATACAAACTTTATAGATTTGACGAATATATCAAATCTATCTACACTAAATTTAGTAGATAAGATAATAACGAGCACACCAAAAGAGGTGCCAAAGAGTAATAAAAATATAGAAAATTTTACAAATAGTATATCGCATAGTAAAAATGAAGTTAAAAATTCAAAATTAGAATCCTTAGAAAGTATAAATGTAACTGAGAACAAAGAAACAGTACATAAAAGTCCAATTAGAGTACGTAACATTGAAGAATTGAAAAAGAAAATTGTTTTCGATAATATTGCAATAAATAGTAATAATTCGAACAAAGAAAGTAGCTCTTTAGAGAGTCAGAACCTAAATAAAAATAACTCTGAATTGAGTCAAGACAGCCTAATTGATGAATTGGAGTTAAAAAGAAATAGTAACGAAGGTCTAGCGATAGACAATTCCGATGATACTATAATAATGTCTAGCGACAATGAAAATAGCGATGCGATAAGCGCAAAGCGAACCGAAAATATAGTAGAAATAAAAAATAAATTAGCAGAAATTTTAATAGATCTTAGTAAAAATCAAATAAACGTGAAAAAAGACGTTAGAATAGCCGATAAGGAAGAATTGTTAGAAACGAGCAAAATTAAACCGAAAATTAATATAAGCGATCGTGATTCTAACGAATCGAGCGTCAAAATAGCGTCAAGTAGCGTAAAAACTAATAAAGACAACGTAGAAAAGAACAATGAAGAGAACGATAACAATAAGACAAAGAACCGGATAGTTTACGAACACACCGGGTGTAGAGGGCGTTCGAACTACATGGAGAGCGGCCCTAAAGACAAAATTCAATATGGCGGATCAGTCAAGAGTGAAACGTCAGGTGAAGTAATTACGTCAATTAAAAGTAAACTAACAAGTAAAATGGACTACCACGAGCAAATTAGAAAGCTGCGGGAAGAGGAGAACAGCCTACTAGAACGGATAGACAAAAAGATCCGGATGCAGGGCATCATAAAGAAACAGCAGGCGCGCATTAATATGTTGCATAAATTAGCTGGCGAGGAGGAAGACGAAACAATTCCAACGCCGTTGGAGATCGAGGAGATGTCTCGAAGAGAGAACAACCGAGCCACGGAAGTGTCGAAAAAAGTGTTTTTTGCCATTCAAGCGGTGAACACAGAGGGAACATTTTGTAAGAAGGCGACGATCAAAGACAGCAATAATAAATCCGAATGTGACGTAAACGTCATTGTATCGATCAAGCGAGTGACACCGAACGATAGTGCGGTGAAACCGATTAAAATTGATCTCACGATCAAAGATAACGCGATGAGAGGAGATATCATATTCCTCGACAACGAAGAAGAAGTTGTGCCGAGTGATCTGAAAAAGGTGATCGCTAAGTTAAACAAAGGCAATACAAATAAGAACAAAGAAAACCAACCAACAAGTACAAAACCGAGAATATTAAGTGACGTACGAATTTGTTTGCCGAGAGTAAAAGTGGATAATAAAACTAATTATTCACAGGACAAAACATCAAGTACGAAACAAAGTAAACCACTCAATAAAGGAAAAAGCGCGACAAAAACGAAGATAGTGGAGAAGGACATAAATGAAGAAATCGCACAACTCAAAGAAATGCTATCCCGTGCGCAAAGAAAGCGAAGCAGCACGAGCTACCGTGAAAACAGCGACAACGATAGCGACCCCAACGACGACGACAACTCTATAAAGGGAATTCCCCGTGACAAGAAGTCCCGTCGAAGTCTCTTGGCGGGGGTAATGAAACCGAAGGTTCCAATCAACCGCACCAGCATGCTTCCCGCCAACGTGGACACAAGGGAGGAGGGCGTAGAGGTTCCAATGGCCTCGCAGGCGCCAAACGAGTCAGAGGCCAGGATGGAACCAGCGGCCTTGGAGGAGCCGGAGGGTCCGGAGAAGGAGCCAGAGGTTCCGAAGGAGGCGACGGACCAGGCGACCGACGACAACGACGTCAGCGTGGAGACGGCCCAGGACGAGGGAGGAACGCAGCAACAGTCCGCGGTCGTGCTGAAGTACGTTCTGTAAGATAAGTTCTTGGTCTCGGCCAGATGTCTTTGTGACTGACCGAAGCAGGAACAATTAAAATAAGACTGATTTCATTTTAGCGTCCATCTATTGTTCGGACGCGGGTTTTTTTTTCGTTTAGATATTATTTCGAGCGTCTACTTATTGTTCGGACGCGATTCTTTTGTTTAGACTTTATTTCGAGCGTCTACTTATTGTTCGGACGCGATTCTTTTGTTTAGACTTTATTTCGAGCGTCTACTTATTGTTCGGACGCGATTCTTTTGTTTAGACTTTATTTCGAGCGTCTACTTATTGTTCGGACGCGATTCTTTTGTTTAGATATTATTTTGTGCGTCTATCTATTGTTTAGACGCGAGTCTTTTTGTTAGACATTATTTTAAAGAATTTATCTTTTGTTCGGGCGCGACTCTTTGTCTTTGAAGACATCTATGATATTAATTCCTTTGTTTAGTCACGGACGATTGTTCCGGGATATTGTGTATAGTCTATTTATTTTGTAGCCCGATGATATAGTCACTTAGCTATAGTGCGTTATACAGAGAAACAACGAAAAACCGGTGTCCTTTGTTAGCGAGCGCGAGAACAAAGGAACGCGGAATATGCGGCGTGCGCATGCGCGACGGCGTCGAGCCGCCGAACGGCTCGAGAAGTAGTGGGGAGGCCGGTATATAAATGCGTGCGTGAGAGAGGGAGCTCTCTTCTTCCGGGGTCGCGTCGCGACAAGTAACCTGCACAACGAAGTCTCGTGAAAAGTTACGTCAAAGCGTATATCGATGCGCAGTTACGAAAAACTATCTTTTGCGTTAATTAAAGTTAATTTTATTATTGTAGTGAGTAATATTATTATTATTAAATTATTATTTTTCCTAAAAAAGTGTGTTTTGATTACCTGGTGTCCTGGTGTGAATTTCCTCAAAGAAGTCCAATTCCGGGTGATATCCTGGTGACTGGGATGTAAATCAGTGGTCGTACGGCATCCTGAAACTATAAACAGAGTGCTAATTAGTGAAAAAAGTCAATTACGTGCGTGAAAATACGAGTTATACATAACTGCGTAGTGCGTGACGTCACCGTTTTCTGACGCAACAATTTGGCGTCTAACAAAGAAAAGCGGCGTGACTAAAGTGACCGTTGGTGGCGTGACGCTGCAACGGCCGAGAGGGGGCGTGGCCTCTTGATACAAAGGAGGAGTCACTAAACAAAGGAGAAGGCACCGAACAAAGGAATCAACACGACAAAGGAACGACACAACAAAGCAGCGGCCACACAAGGAGCACCGAGAGAGAGAGCATTGATACAGAGGGGCCGGAGAACAAAGGAAACAACCCGAATACCCTCTATTTGACAGTACCTTGCTCGTTAAGGGTAAAACGAGCTGGCGACCGATTAATAAGGTAAGAGAACCGAATCCTAAGTAAATTCTCGTCCGTTGTCCTGTCACAACCTAACCTCACGCGTCAGTTGGAAACAATATTGCTTAATATAAAAGGTTTGCAGTTTTTACGTACAAAAGAAGACCGTTTTGGGCTAGAAATTTCATGAAAGAATGTGGGTGAGCTTTTAGAAATGAGTTTAGAAGTTTAGTGAAAGAGAATAGTGTGTTCAAAATTTTCGTGCATACGTGTATTACATAAATAACATAAATACGTGTTATTAACATAAAATTAACATAAAATCGGACATTCAGCACTTTGTTGCTATGTGTACTTTAATCGAGGAAAAGCATTTATTATTCTATTCAACCAATAAAAAGATTAACGTAAAAAAAGAAATAATTTTTGATCGGTAAAACAGACGACTTTTGGATCCCCTTAAAATTGGATCGTTTAATTAATAATTAAATTAAGTGAATATAAATAGGTTCATGAAAAATATCAATTTTTGGAGTTAGTAATATAAGATATTATCTCAAGTAATTTAATTATTTATTAATTTATAATATGAGTAGTATTTTTAGCATTTTTTAAAGATTATATTTATTAGGTATGAGGATTATGATAGAATCTGATTGATATTTAATTTTAATCCAATTAATATAGAATTTTTTATTTTAATTGATTGAATTTCATATTTATTTATTAGAAATGTTATGTATAACGAAATAAAAAGGCTCTACAATCCATCCAGTCATCCATCCATAATTAAAGCCGTGAAACGCGTGAAGTGTATTTGAGTCGCATTAATCGATTGTATTGTTGCCCCTTTTCCGCGTGTCTGATTGGTGGTCGCGAGAAGTGAACGTTATATTGAATAGCTTCGTGAGTGTCATCGTTGAGATCGCTTAAATTTGACAGTTTGGAGAGACATTGGTTAGTAGACTAACAATAAGTTGACTATATTGGTTAGTTGTATCTTTTTTTAAATTTTATTACGTTAAATATAAAATGTGTTGTTAATGTTGTTATGTGTTATATACCGCGCGTTTTATAGTGTGTAAAAAAATATTCGTCTCTTTAGATAGTTAAAACGTGGTCTCGAAATTTGTCGACGGTATAATTTCCATGAGGGTAAAACTTCAGTATAACGCTCTCACCTCCGATTTTGTTTAAATTTTAAGAATTGATGTATTTTGATGTGTAGAAGATATTCTGAGAAGAAAATTTGTCGCTCATGTACCATTTTTTTTATCTAAAAGTTTTATGGTGTCGGTAAGTAGGAAAATGATAATTTATGGCTGTAGATCCGCTTCATTTTCTCAATAGTTTCTATAGCGCATGCTCAAAAGTCTAGTGCCTCACTTCAAATATATTTATGTGTCATGTATAAATTAAGTAGAAAATTGAATATTTAGTCAAATATATATAAATATATATATATATATACATATACATATACATATACATATATGGAATATTTAGCATAATGCTCTAATTAACAATTTTGTTTAATAAATTAATATGAAGTTACATGAATTTTTAGTGTTAACTAGTAAAAGGTAAATTTTAATTAATTTTTTAGTTGAATTGAAGGTTATAAATAATAATTTAAAATGTGAGAATTGTGGAAATATTATTAAGTTAGATATTAATAAATTTGAATTTAAATGTACAAATTCATATTATATAACTGATTCTCACAAAAAAAAAGAAAAGAGTAAAATGTCAATTTAGATAAAGTGCTCGAAAAAATACCTGGTTTAACAAAAGCAAATTATCAATTAAAAAAATTTGTATTTTGTTGCTTATTATCTAATGTTGAGACCGCCGCGTCATAATTTTTTAAAAACTGAATTAGAAATAGCTGAAAGCAATATAGTTGACTGGCAAAGCTTTTGCCGTGAGGTAATATAATATAATTATCATTTTTACTATCATTAAGTCAATCATATTTATTACTTATATAATTATATTAAATACTAAATTATAATTAGGTATGCGTTTATTGGATTGAGTCACATTCCGAAGAAATGGGAGGCGAAGGAATAATTGTAGAAATTGACGAAGCGAAAATAGGAAAACGTAAATATAACAGAGGACGACTTATAGATGGAAAATGGATTTTTGGTGGATATGAGCGAAATAATGGACAAATGTTTATCATACCTGTTCCAGGAAAATCAAAAGAAACATTAATAAATGTTATTAAAGAATCGATATTGTCTGGAACAACTATAATGTCTGATTGCTGGAAAGTATATAAATGTTTAGAAAATGAAGATTTTATACATTATACAGTCAATTATTCATTAAATTTTGTTGATCCAGATACCGGTACGAAATTTTAAATATAAAATAATAATAATATTAATAAATTAAATTATTAAAGGTTATATTTTTAATATTAGGTGCACATACTCAAAATATTGAGCGATTTTGGCGTGAAGTTCGTGCAAATATACCAAGATATGGTACAAGAGAAACATACCTAATTGGATATTTGGCTGAATTTACTTTTAAAAGAAAATTTAACATAAATGAACAAATTGTACAATTTTTTAAAATAATTAGTGAATTATATTCTATTACTTCAACTTAATTTATATTTTTAAAAATTATTAATAAATTCCTGAGATAAAAACAGAATAATTTCAATATTTAGACAAATATTTTCTGCCTTAAAACACAAACCCTCATATAAAACTTAAATTATAGCAGAGAATAAGCTTTTGGTTGAAGCAAAAACATTATGAATAATACGATATTAAAAATATAATTACCTTTTTAATACTTTTTTATGTGGATTAAAGTTTAAATCTATCTCTAAACATTTCTCTTTAAAATACACGCTATAACTATAAACACGGCTACGTCTCTCTCGTCCAAGTTCCTATAAATTTTTAAAAATATTTAATAAATATTATAATTTAATTGAGAGATTTGTTAAGGTTAATAGACTTATTTTATGATTAAATAAGAAAATCTATCTTTGATCTCTTCTAGTTTCTATATATGACTTTTTTAGAGTAAAAGTTAAGATGTCGTGCAAAAATTCTTTCGAGATAACGTTTAAATGAGCAAAATTAACTAAAATCATCCGATTATGATCGTTTAAATTTTGATCCCAAAACATTTTTCTATTAAATTTAGGCCATAATTTAGCCAACTACGTCTTGATCTGCAAGTCATGGATTATTATTCATTTGTTCGACTGAATATGCCACTTTCTTTTAATTTATAAATTATAACATAAATGTTATATTTGAAGTGACAGGCACTAGACTATTGAATATGCGCAGAAAGTGAAGCGGATCTTACAGCCATAAATTATCGTTTTCCTACTTATCGGCACCATAAAACTTTTAAATAAAAAGAAAAACGGTACATGAGCGACAAATTGCCTTCTCAGGTGTAGAAGATATTCTATCTTCTACACATCAAAAAATACACTAATTCTTAAAATTTAAACAAAATCGGAAGTGAGAGCGTTATACTGAAGTTTTACCTTCATTTATCTCTTTTATTCGTGTAAATCAATAAACATAAATATAAATTAAAATAAAACGTTTCTGTCCATCTTTAGACCTTCTTCAGCGCGAGTTAGAGAAATAAAATAAAAAAAGTATATAATATTAAAGTAGCATAGTCATTTGATGTCAATTCCACAATGAAAATCTCAATTTTATTATTGAAATTTTACTGAATAATTGTTATCCTCTGGATTTCATTTTTTAACTCTCCACAATCGACTTAAATACCTAATAACTAAAAACAAAAAGAATACTCATAAATAATTAGCAGAAACTAATGTTGAGAATGTTAAATATTTCACCATCCCATTTGTCTCGTCTATCTCAGAACAATTTACCAATATCATTAAAAATCTTAATGTCAGATTATCCTTTTTCAGCCTTAATAAATTAAATAATTTTGTCAAGGTACATAAAGATCGTTGCACAACCTTTGAATATAAGAACGTAATTTACAAAATCAATTGTATGGATTGTAATGCGTCCTATGTCGGTCAGACCAGTAGAAGATTAATTACTAGAATCACAATGAACATAAAAATCACATACAATGGTCGCCGCCTAACCATTGTGTTGTTACCGAACATAGGATATCGTTCGATCATGAATTTAAATGGGACGAAGTTCAGATCTTGGATAATGAACCTTATCTCAACAAACGCTTAATCTTCGAAATGCTATTCATAAATAGACAAGTAAACAGTTTCAACTTGAAAACTGACACAGAAAGCCTTCACCATACGTGTATAACGACCTTAGATATGCTTCCCAGGATTTGAATTTCGTGCCCGAGATAATTATATAGTATGTTTTCTATCTTCTTTTGTAAGCATACATCCGTATTGTTTTAATTTGATGTACACTTGACTTTCAACTCAGGTTTTAATTTATGTATATACTCATCGTGACATATAACATTGTGACTCGTTAGCGTTAAATTCGAATTTTATACATTTTATACTTTGACCAACGATTTGACATTCTTTGTAAAAAAACGTGCCATGAGCGCATTCTTTCTGTAAGTCACACAACATCGATATACACTTGTCTCTCTCTTTTAAAGATAAATTACTAATTTCATACTTAATTTTAGAAATTTTAAAATCGTTTATTTCTTCTGCGCCTTGACATGGATGACAGAATTTTTTATTTGCACCTCCGTGGTCAAACAACCTAGAAGAAACTCATTATGTCAACTAAGTTTGAAGTTTTAAACATCCTTTATTCAATGCGTTCTTTTTTCGATGCGTTGATCTCATTGCGTAATTTGCGACATCAAATGACTATGCTACTTTAATTATACTTTTTTTAAATTTTATTTCTCTAACTTGCGCTGAAGGAGGTCTAAAGATGGATCGAAACGTTCGCTGATATTTTATATAGCTTATATTTAAATGTTTATTGATTTACACGAATAAATTATTTCTTTCTGCGTGCTCTGAAATACGGCACTGATTCTTTTGCCCTTTTCTTTTTATTTTGTAATTTACTATATTTGGAACCTTTGAATAATTTTATATTTTTTATCTCTTATTTATTTTTTTATTAATTTACTTTTTAATTTTTTAAATTTAATTTATTTTATTTATCCTCCCAGCTTCGATACAGCGAATGGCACGGTAAATCAACGATTAAAATGACGTGGAAGTCTTATTTTGATTTGGCTGTATAGCGTCATTTCATTGGTTGAATGAGATCTTAAGACGATCTTAAATATAAGATCAGATTATGGCCTGTATTCATAATCGAATCTTATTTTGAAAATCGCCTTAAGTTTTGTCTTAAAATGCCTTCTAAATTCATAGTTGAAATATAAGGCAACACTTGAGCTAAATCTTAAGGCATGAATTATCAAAGATGGTCTTATTTCAGAATGTCTTGATATGATTCATAAACATTTCTCATTTCATATAAGCATAAACTTAAGGCTGTTTTATTATTATTGAATTCATAGTCATTGAAGAACATCTTATATATATATATATATATATATATATATATATATAAATAAATATATAGATAGATAGATTAAATATATAGATATATGATACGAAAAATTAAAAAAAATATATATATGCAATTAATAGAATTTTTTAGATTATGTCGAACTGAAGTTCATATAATAGAGCATTCTCATATATATTTTACTTGGCATATAATATTTCTTATATTTTCTATTATTTACTTACAAAATTTTTTTTTACGGCTGAAATACCCACCGCTGACCCGCTATATTACGAGGGTGGTCTGAAAAGTTTCCGACCTAACAAAGATACAACACATTTTTTCTGAAATTTTTTTTTTATTTTTCAACATAGTCTCCTTGTAACTCTACACACTTCTCCCAGCGATGCTCCCATCTCTGTAACCCGTCAAAATAGTACTCGGCATTTTTCTCTGCAAAATAATTGTTCACGAAGGTGATTGCCTCTTCATTTGACGAAAATCTTTGTCCTCCGAGCGCAATTTTTAGATGAGGGAACAAAAAGAAGTCGCTTGGGGCTAGATCTGGTGAGTAAGGCGGATGGTCAAGCAGTTCAAACGATAATTCGTGGATTTTCGCCATGGCAACCGCTGAGGTGTGAGACGGTGCGTTGTCTTGGTGAAACAGGATTTTCTTTTTCTGCAAATGTGGCCGTTTTTCCGCAAGTTCTGCCTTCAGCTTGTCAAGTAATGATGCGTAGTATGCTCCTGTAATGGTTTTTCCTTTTTGAAGATAATCGATTAAAATAACTCCATGACTATCCCAAAAAACAGTCGCCATCACTTTCCCAGCCGAAAAAACAGTTTTTGCTTTTTTTGGAGCCGGTTCCCCCTTTGCAGTCCACTGTTTGGATTGTATTTTTGTTTCGGGCGTATAATGGTGTATCCAAGTTTCATCTACAGTAATTAATCGGCGCCAAAACTCGGATTTATTGCGCCTAAACTGCGTCAAAAGAGCGTTGGAAATGTTCATTCGAACACGTTTTTGGTCTAACGTGAGCAAACGCGGCACCCAACGCGCGGACAGCTTTCTCATGCCTAAATGTTGATCTAATATGTGACAAACACGTTCTTTTGACATGTTCATAACCTCTGCTATCTCTCTCACTTTAATTCGGCGGTCGTCTAGCACCATTTGGTGAACTTTGGCGATGTTTTCGTCGGTAGTTGCAGTTTTTGGACATCCCGAACGTTCATCGTCTCCCAAGCTCTTACGGCCACGTTTAAATTCAGCTGCCCAAAATTTCACTGTGGTAAATGATGGTGCAGAGTCCCCATACACAGAATCCAACTCATCTTTGATTTGCGTAGGCGTATTGCCTTTCAAAAACAAATATTTAATGACAGCTCGATACTCGATTTTGTCCATTTTCACAAAAAAACTCACACCAACTCACTCAAACGACTGTTACATAAAAACTGCGCGTCCAAAATGGCTGAAACTTTAGATGAGTAACTGTCAACAGATGAACAACGAAATTCAGTAGCTTTTATTTACGAGTGTTGTCATCTTCACGTTGAGGTCGGAAACTTTTCAGACCACCCTCGTATAAGCTCTCATGCAATTTTCTAATTCTTTAATTTATAAAACCTCTCTGTATACGACATTTTTCGTAAAAGATTTAGGATTTTGTTTAATGAGATGCCCTTGATTGCTTATTTCATCGATCTTAATTTTAACATTTTCCCTTTAGTTGCTCTAGAGAATGCTACATAGAGTTGACCATGAGCAAATGCAGGATGTGGCAGATAAATCCCAACTTTTCGTAAAGTTTGTCCTTGAGATTTATTGATTGTCATAGCAAATGACACTCGAATAGGAAACTGTCTCCGTTTAAGCTTGAATGGAATTTCCGTATCATTTGGTAAAAAATCGGTCCTTGGAATAAAGACAATCTGACCTCGAGAAGGACCAGTTAGAACCTCCGCATAAATAAGATTAGGTTTCAAATCAGTTACAATAAATCTTGTGACATTGCAGAGTCCTTTCTTAGTATTTAAATTCCTTAATAGGATAATTGTTGCATTAACTTTTATTTTAAGTTGATGAACTGGCATCCCAGAAGGTGTCACAGAGTTTAAAAACTCAGTCGGATAATTCAATTGCTCTTGTGGATCATCACTCACAAGAGTTAATTGAGAGATATTCCTTTTCTTCTCCTTCCATTAGACGAAGGATTTCGTCATTAATTTTAAATGTATCCTCATTCTTAGGACAAAGGATCGCGCGATCTTGATTTTCTCTTATCTGTTCTTTGATGATTCTATCACCAAAAATCTCACTAATAATTGGTTCTTTTGAAATAAAATCTTGAGGTATTTCAATTCTATCGAGATCTAGTCCATCTGTATTGTACAATTTACCATCTCCAAGTTGCATCAGCCAATTTGCAAATTCCTTTTCATCCCCAGTTCTCATATTTTGCTTTAGTTTTATTTGAGTTACATTCCTCCATATATGGTTATATTTTACAGTTGACTCAATTATGGCTGCTTTCTGTGCATGTGGCACTACGGGAAGATTTTGTCTGAAATCTCCTGCAAATAAAATTATTTTTCCTCCAAATGGTCGAGGATTCTTCATCAAATCCCTGAAGAGTTTATCAACTGCTGTTAAAGCATGTCCAACAGTCATGCTCACCTCATCCCATATGATTAGTTTGGCAGTGATCAGTTCTCGTGCAGCTTGAGAATTTCCTCTGATATTTGATTTAGCTCCATCATCGATTGGGATTGAAAGCTTGAACAGGGAGTGATAGGTTCTTCCTCCTTTTAAAAGTGTGGCTGCAATTCCAGTTGAGGCACATGGGAGAACTATTTCGTTTCTTCCTCGAATAACACTCAAAAATGTGTTAAACAGGTAGGTTTTATCACTTCCTGCAAACCCGTCAATAAAAAATAATCGCTGAGGTTCATTTTCATTTTGAATCGCTCGCATGACTATATCGTACACGTGCTTTTGCTCAGCATTTAGTGTCGATAATAAATAATCACCACGGATTCTTTCTTTATCCACATTATACTCTGTTACGTAAATATTTACTGGAGTTGGATTTGGCAATTGGAAGTTCTCACAGTTACTTCCATTATTTATCAGAATTTCTTGTATATGGTTTAAAGCCATATTTTCAGGATTAACAACATTGTTATGTACAAAGTCCTCAATCATGAAATTCTTGTATTTACTCCAAATAGTTGGTACATCAATTGGAGTTCCAAAGATACAAATGTAGGCAAATAGTTCTCGAAGTTGTGCAGGCATATTTGATTCTGTTGCGTCCTCCATCGTTTTTTCCCAAAGATCATCAGCTTCTACCAAATTTCTTGCAATTGCTGCATCCTTAAACGTCTCATAAAGAACTCCATTTATAGTTCTCAAATCTTCAAAACGTTTAGCTCCAGCCACATGGAGTAAAAGAAGACGGAGATAAAATTTCTCAATATCTTTTATGCTTACTGTATAGAGTCTTGAAATTATTTTGTCACCACCTTTTTTGCGTGGCTTCCACTTAGTTTCTTTTTTATCATAGATATAATGAGAAGGAATATCTGTGTAAAGAAAATGCACCGCATTTTCATCAGATTGATTTAATTTGAGCCATGCAGTCAGCGTAGTATCTCGAGTGAGCTCTCTTTGAGCAGCTTGCTCTTCATTTCCAGCTCGGAAATAAACCATTTGGCGATTGGGCAAATGAACTGCCAGTCTTATTACTGTGTGAGACTTCATGAACAGATCATATCCGTTCAGTCTCCACATTGCTTCTGGAGCACTAACATATCTTGCATCCAGAAATGAGTTAACTTCATCTATTTTAATTAGCCTTGTGCCATCTCGTGCTTGCACTTCAATTGCAGCACAGTCAAATCCTTTGTGAATATATTTATATAAATATTTTACGCTCTTCACTGATAAACATATTTCCAAATTGATATGTCGATCATATTTCATAATTAAATATGGTGAATATGGTACCACCCATCGATTATCAACTTCTTTGCCTCTGATGATGTATTTTTTCCCAAAATTCCTTCGTTGATACATGGGATATCCATTCACATTAGCATTAGTTTCTTCACGAAACTCTTTTGGAAAACCTTTTGAACATTTTCCATCATCCCCAGTGCAAGGATATCTCTGGGAGGGATCTCCACAAGGACCATGAATCATGTGCTTCAAAACTTTTACATTTAGTTCTGGATATCTTTCTTCGTCAGGGATTTCAGCCCATACCATCATGTCAATGACTTCTTGAAGTCGAGGCTTATCTTCATCACTTAACATTGTAAGTAAATGCAAATGTGGAAGTCCTCTTTTTTGAAATTCAATCACACTTGCATAAGCTATAATATTTCCAAAAATATTATTTTGGATTAGATCCTTTAAAACCTCTTTGACATCTAAGTTAAATATTTTAGCGACCAAATCAGGTCGAAATTCTATTGAACATCCATCAAGATTATCTTTAATTTCGGGGCATTGAGGATTGCAAGTCATCGTAAGAAAAATGTCTGGTTTACCAAACTTTCTGACCAAAGACATGGCATCTTGGTACCTTTCTTGCATGTTTCTTGGACTGCCCATAAATGAAGATGGTAATATTACAGGTATACCAGCTTTAATTCCTTCATTTTGTGCTCGATTATCTAAGTGATCCATTAATCCCGAATAAAGTTCTGCTCTTAATTGAGGTTAATTTAATTTAATATAATTAAGCCTATTGGCTTCAGTTTTCATATAAGCATCAAGTATAAATTGACATCTCAACTTACCTGCCTTTTTAAATTGACTAAATTCAGCTCTTGGTGCCAGCAGGTGAGCATAATAATCCATTTGAGTTACTTTGAATCCTGGATATTTAAGATTATATGATTTAAGTTCTGAATGCCATCCATCGTCACCATATGGATATAACAGAGGATAACACATAGGGTCACATCTTTTGTCCAGAATTGATATTTGTTGAACATTGTTCGAATTTTTGTTATAAATCCGAATGTCTCTCTCAAATGGAGGCTGACCATCAACATTCTGAAAAACCACGGCTATTTCATTAGCTCGTGGAGCATTGTATCTTCTTTGATCGTGTTGAGGATCATTTCGAAAAGAAAACATTAAATTTATGGCTTCATTGCCTCTCGGATTAAGATCTTGTTCAACTTGACGCATCATTTTAAAAGTCTTAGCAAATTCATTGCATTGGATCATAAAGCATGACAAATCTTTCATTAGGGCTGGATCACAGCCTTGATTGGCTTTATTATTCATTCTATGATTAATAGCTTCTTCTGTATCTAAAAAGTAAAGCTGCGCAAAGCGCGGAGCTTGCCCATCCGCTGGGCGCATTGCCGTCGAGGTCAAATGATGATATTGCCCATGAATCTTCAAGCAATAAGGAGCATTGTTTACAACATCCAATGGATTTTTATTACCTGGGGCACCCATGGAAGCCATAGCTAAAGCGCTGTTATATGAACGAATATTATCAATGAAATTTTTTGATGTAGAATCATTTCCCATGTATAATTTTTTAAGAAAATAAGGTTAATTTATTGGCTTTAATTGAAGCTTGCCTTTTTGGCAACAATATGTAAATTTTTCATCTTTAGATTTTTCACATGCAAAGTTTAATGATTTGCAAAATTGGCATTCTACATTCATTTGGCCAAGTGTACTGGCACATTTATTTCATGGTCCTTGGCAATTAGCGCAATGTGATGATTTAATTGTCTAGCTTGTTGCTTTCCCTGAGCATGTCTTTGGGCATCAGCTTCGAGTCGTTTTGTCCTTGCGTCGTCATTTTCATTGACTCTCTGCTGAGCATGTCTTTGGGTATCAGCTTTGAGTCGTTGAGACCTTTCCTCCAAACTCTCAATTTTTCGTCTTTTTTGTGAGCGCTGCCTTCGCGACTCACTATATTCAAATTTCCGCCTTTTCTTTTTTGAGGCATAATTATCTGTGTCGTACTTTATATGTTACTTTATGTTATATAAAACAATAATATTTCTCGAAGTACGTCAAAATATTTATTTTATATTAATTTTTGTGATTATTTTTTTATTTTATAATAATTTTAGATATCAATATTTATAAATAACTGATTGATATATTTTAATTTGAATATAAATATTCTCAATTATTTCCCACTTTTACATCAAAAAATAATTATATCTATATCTATATATATATAAGTACCGTCTATTTATATAAGTACCGTTTGTCTTTCTATATTACCGCGAACTTCTTATTCATAAATTTATCTATTTTCTTCATGGATCTTTTCTTTCTCGTATTTATTCTCTTTTATATTTATTCTTTTTATAGGCGCACAGCAGCCTTTTTTTACAGGCGCACAGCAGCTCTGTATCGGCGGATAACAGCCGTTTCTTACAGGCGCACAGCAGTTCTGTATCGGCGCACAGCAGCCGATTTTTATAGGCGCACAGCAGCCTTTTTTTTACAGGCGCACAGCAGCTCTGTATCGGCGCACAGCAGCCGATTTTTACAGGCGCACAGCAGCCTTTTTTTTACAGGCGCACAGCAGCTCTGTATCGGCGCACAGCAGCCGATTTTTACAGGCGCACAGCAGCCTTTTTGTACAATTTACTTAAATTTCAGATATTTAAAAATTTTTTTTAATTTTATAAAATTTTAATTATTAAAAAATATTAATTATAAATAATTAAACAATGTTTAATTTAATAAAATTGTAATTATTAAAAATATATGAATTACAAATATTTAAACACATCTATTATAAATCTATATATACAATTATTTAAAAATGTACCTTCTCACTCTTCACTCTCCCTCTTCAATCTTATAATTTCGTCTATCATTAACTCTTTTCTCGTAAAATTTTATGCCTTTGACTCCTTTGTCATACCGTTTTCATGTATTATAAAATTTTCTATTTTAATCGATCTATCCATGATGACATTTAACATTATTTAATCTGAAATCAGTAACTTATATAATCATTTATAAAATGACACGTCAAGAAATAAAAACTCATATAACCTCTAAGAGGTGATGTTGTTTCTAACGACGTATAAAACGTGTCAAAATGTCTAATAGTAGCAAAAATGCAAGCAACTCGAATCAGCATAATGTAAGTAAATTTTAATTTTACATAAAGAGAAAGAGAGAGAGGATTGACATAGTGAAAGAAAGAGAATGATATTAAGAGATAGAAAGAGATAATGACATTAAGAGAGAGAAAATCAAGTTAAAAGAGAGAAAGAAAAAGAGAGACTTGTGTTTGTTTGTGTCAAAGAAAGAAAGGATTGACAGAGTGAAAAATAAAGAATAAGATTAAGAAAGAGAAAGAGAGAATGAGATTAAGAGAAAAAGAAAGAGAGAGAGAGAGAGGTTAAGAGAAAGAGAGAAAAAAAAGATTTGTGTGTGTGTATGTGTGTATGTGTGTGTGTGTGTGTGTGTGTGAGAGAGAAATTGATATTATTAATCTATATATTTCTTTTCTAGAATCACATCAGCAGCGAAGAAATTTTTGACGAAAATAATATATTAAAGTCGAAAATACAGGAGTTGCAACAGCAACTGGCCGCTGCTTTGGCCAAACAACCAACTGAGAATCCACAACCTGCAGTGGTGGCTGCTGACAATCCACAGTCACCACTGCAGGCTGCTGACAATCCACAGCCACCATTGCAGGCTGCTGACAATCCACAGCTTGCAGGTGAAAAGGATACGTTTCAACGTAAATATATTATAATAATAAATAATAATAAATAAAAATCTATATATATATATCTATATATATATATATAAGTAGTAAATAATATAACCAAATATATAAAATATAAATATGAAATATAGACTGCTTATGAGAGCCGAACGCAGGTGTCAATGCGTTGATTCCAACAAAAATTAATTTTTTGTTTGAATTTTAAATACTTGTGCACAAATATATAAATTTTTTATATTTTTTGACAGCAAAATATAAAACTCGGTGGGCAAGAGCTGGAAGAGGCCGAGGACGCGGACGCGGACGTGGCCGTGGACGCGAATGTGGCCACGGAAGCAACACTATTATTAATTATATAAATATGTAGATATATTATTCATTTTTTAGTGACATATTTATATTAAATGTAAAAGATAAAAATAAATTGCAACATTTTTTATATAAATTCACACGTGTTTCTATTTTACAAAAATAAAGTTTAGATTATGAAAAAAATAGAGAAAGAGAGAGCATGAGGTTAAGAGAGAAATAGAGATTCGTGTCTATGTGTGTGTGAAAGAGAGAGAGTGAGGGAGAGGGAGGGAGAGAGAAATCGGGATTATTAATCTAATATAATATATATCTTTTTAGAATTACATCAATAGCGAAGATGCTCTTAGTGCTGAAAATGATTTATTAAAGACGTATGTAAGTACAGGAGTTGCAATGTTTACATAGTTATGTAATTTATAATAGTAGGATTGTTAACCACAGCCTGTGGTGGTGGTTGCTTGACCAAAGCAATGGTCAGTTGCCGTTGCAACTGCTGCAGTCTTTAATAAATTATTTTCAGCACTAATAAGTGCATCTTCGCTAATGATGTCACCCTAAAAAAAGATATATATTAGATTAATAATCCAGATTTCTTTCTCTCCCCCCTCTCACACACATATACAACACACACACACACACACACACAAACACAAAATCTCTCCTTCTCTCTTAACCTCATTCTCTTTCTTTATATTTATAGATAGCATTAATAATTGCGTTAATTTATAAACATTTTATTGTTATTAATATTATTTTTTATTATTTATTTATTAGTTTTTTAGTTTTATTATTGTTTGTTGTTTATTATATATAGAACATTTTTTTATAAATACATATATAGAAATACATATATAGCAATATATTTTTTCTAAATTAAATTTATAAATACAAATAAATATATTAAATATATATATAGATTAGTTAGGTTATATAGATAGTTAGGTTGATTATTATTTATCAAAAATTTTTTTAATCTTATGATTATTTTCATTCTCTTTCCGCATTCTCTTTTAAAAAAAATAAATCCTTTCATTGATTCTCGTCAAATACCAATCATCTTTCAATTTGGTGAAAATCGGTCCATAAATGCGCGCGCGCGTGGGTGGGTGCGTGAGTGGGGGTATAAAACTTAAAAAAAACACATAGTAACCATCCCCGAAAAATTTGCAAAATTTTGGTACCAATTTCGAAAAAATCGGTCAACAAATGTGTATATGTGTTGGTGGGTGCGTGGGTGGGTGATTGGGGTTATAAAACTTTTTAAAAACCACATAGTAGTGATCTCCGAAAAATTTGCAAAATTTTGGTACCAATTTCGAGAAAATCGATCCATAAATGTCTAGGTGCGTGCGTGGGTGGATGCGTGAGTGGGCAAAACTAAAAAAAAACCCACACAGCAGCCACCCTCGAAAAATTTGCAAAATTTTGGTACCAATTTCGTGAAAATCAGTCCATAAATACACGCGCGCGTGGGTGGGTACGTGGGTGGAATAAAACTTAAAAAAAACCACATAGTAGTCATCTCCGAAAAATTTGCGAAATTTTGGTACCAATTTCGTGAAAATCGGCCCATAAATGCGTATGCGCGTGAGTGGATGCGTGGGTGGGAAAAACATTAAAAAAACCACATCGTCACAATCCCCGGAAAATTTGCAACATTTTGGTACCAGTTTCGTGAAAATCGGTCCACAAATGGAGGAGTAGTTCGCGGTCAGACAGACAGAAAATGGTACTTATATATATAGATATTATATATATATATATATATGTATATATATATATTGATTGTTGTGCCATGCAGCGGGGCACGTTATTTTTTGGGGATCGTAGCCAGGAGGTTGGGATTAGGATCCCGAAGACCCGCTCGAGACAATCTTATTCGATTATATATCTTTTTCATTCACTCATATAACCTTTTATTTCACTTACATATCTTTTATTTTAATTAAACTCGCAGTATAACAACAAGTGGTTAATGATTTATTTAGCGTACTCCTGTCTCCCTTCTCGTAAGGCGGTCGCGATTATCTTTCGAACAACTGTCTCTATTTCGCAACAACTACTGATTTTCTGGCTCGCGCGTGTTAGCGGCGAGCCTATTTATTATCGCGGTTTTTTCTATAAGAGGGGGTGCCTGGTAACAGGTTTTTTAAACGTAAGGGTTTTTCGTCGTCCGGAAGCAGGCGAGGGAGTTCAAAGTCGAACTTCTTCGCTTGCATCTTCATATCTAATATATAACTTTATCTATATAGCTTCTCGGGCTATAACACCCCTCCTCCGTTGAAAAAGAAAAACGGAGTTTCGGAGTTTTTCTTACTTGGGAAAAGTATTAGTATATATTTTGAAGATTAGAATTACTTTTCCCTTTTTCTTTTTCATTCTTCTTAAACTATTTAGAATAACAATTTTATATTTTCCCGTGTACAATGTATATAATAACAATCGTTTCTTATTTCTAAAATCGTGTACTTTGACTTCTTTTTAATATTGATCTGTGTTACGTCCAGACTCGTAAGGGAGAGTCAACAAAAGGGCGTAAACAGAACTTACTCGAACAATGCCGGACCGTACGTGGTTTCGAGGCGAGCGAACGTGCGGAGGCCCCTAAGCAGGTCAACGACCGAGAAGGTCGCTTTTACACTGTTAAAAGGGCCCGTTCACCCGATGGTCCCTTTTTGGCAAGAGAATTTAATCTCTTTTGCGCGGGATGGGACCTTGTGCGATTTCGGAGTTCAGGAGAGAGTGCAGGGGGTAATGATGATCATTCAATTAAGTATGAAAATTTCTAATTTATTCAAATAACGTAAGATAAAACGAGATTTGTGAGAAAATTCATAATATTCGGCTAATACATATATATATGTGTGTGTGTGTGTGTGTGTGTGTGTGTGTGTGTGTGTATTGATTACAATATTTTTTATAAAAAATTTCGTGAGGGTGTTTGTGTATATATGTGCGCGTTAGATGTGTACGGGGGATATCGATCGGAACAGAGTGGGGGAAATTATGATGTTTAAAATAAGGCTCCGATCGGGTTATAATAAATTATATAAATATAAAAAAAAGGAGGAATAAAATTAAAAACCGTCAGCTGAGCATAAGGAGGATGTTAGGAATCGGGGATTTCTTCAAATTCAATGGTGGAAGGTTTGTAAATCCGCCAAAAGAACTGGATGGGAACGGCCACTGGATATCTGCGGCAGGGATGGAAGCATGGAATGATGGTGTCGGGGGTGGATTCTATTAGTACCTTCCTCAGGTCGGCAAGATTTACAGGATCGGGCCCGATGGTGAAGGCATCCTCGGGGAGAGGATCCGTGTATGGAGGGAGGGTTCTTAGGCAATAATCCAATAGATTTTGGTAGGTGCGAGGAAAAGGATCATTTTCAGGAGGAGGTGGCGAGGGTGATGGAAGGGGGGAATCTCCGAGTTCTATGACGGGAGGCGAGGGCGATCTCGGGGACTCGTGGACATGAGATTGTGAGGGAGAAAGGGGGGGATAATCTTTCAAGTCAATTAAAATTGGTGAAGGAGATCTGGAGGGAGTACACGAAGATTGCGAAGAGAGAGGAGGGGGAGTCGGGACTCTCAGAGACGGAGAGTCTTCGGGAGAAGAAGGAGGGGGAGTCGGGACTCTCGGAGACGGAGAGTCTTCGGGAGAAGGAGGAGGGGAAGTCGGGACTCTCGGAGACAGAAAGTCTTCGGGAGACGGAGGAGGGGGAGTCGGGACTCTCGGAGACGGAGTCTTCGGGAGAGAAAAAGGGGGGTACTGAGGGAGAGCAAGACCGTTCCGGGGACGAGATGGGAGAAAGTCGGGGGTGGTAAAGTACATGATGGTTGTTTAGGGTATCATTACTTATGCTAGTCGACGGGTCGTTATTAGGCTGAATCGCTGAGTTGTTACTTATAGTTGAATCGTTATTACTACTAATCGAGGAGTCTATACTATTCGCGGAATTTTCCGAGTGGTTTTCTGCCGAAGCCCGAGCCAGTAGTTTTCTTAATTGCCTGTTGCGGCGATTACGCGACTGCCTGGCGATCTTTCTAGATTTTCGCCTAAGTTTTTCCACTGGGGGAAACGGGTGAAGAAAACGGAATAAATAAATAACAGATAGAGGCAACGGTATCTTTCTTTGTCGAGAAGAATTCCTCGAGATTGCGAAACAATTTTTGGATTTAATTATCTAGGTAAAACGAGAAGACTAGAAATTTTATGTATGTAGATGAAGAGCTATATATATATATATATATATATGTAAACGAATACGTATGTATACGTGTTTAGGGATGGGAAAGCGTAAACTCGAAGAGGTCAAATGAGGTGTTACGAATCATTGTTATTAATATTTAGAATTTCGAATATTGTATGGGGGAGGATATAGTGAGGAAAAAAAGGGGTGGCGCGTTGAAATTGCAAGAGAATAGGAAGCTCTGAGCGGCGGGTGAGACAAAGGAGGATAGCGAGTCTGCGCTGCTATAAAGCAGGAGATCCTGAGCTACGGGTGAGAGATGAAGGAGAATCGCGAGCTTGCGCTGCTATAAGGCAGGATACTCTGAGTGACGGGTGAGAGATGAAGGAGAATCGCGAGCTTGCGCTGCTATAAGGCAGGATACTCTGAGCGACGGGTGAGAGATGAAGGAGAATCGCGAGCTTGCGCTGCTATAAAGCAGGATACTCTGAGCGACGGGTGAGAGAAGAAGGAGAATCGCGAGCTTGCGCTGCTATTAAGCAGGAGACTCTGAACCACCTATGGAATTAATAGAAGGAGAATTTCTGAAAAGAAAATTTCATCGGGAGAATGGCAGAGGAGAAGGAATATTAATAATTAAAATTTAAATAATTGATAAATAACATATTTGTTCGAAATCCAAAAATTATTTCAAAAGATGGGAGGCCGAACAGTGAATTTTAAATGACTTACTGCTTATAGAGTGCGCCGGTTTTTACTTGTAGACAATGTATAGGTCCCTGGTCTAAGATGCCCCTGGCTCGGTCTTAGCTCGCTCGTGGTTCGGTTTTCCAATTGTTTGTACGGGCTCGCTGGTCCACAATGTTCATAAACTAACTAACTTTGAGTCGCTGGAATATATGTATGTTTGCGCTGCGGAAATATTAGACCTGCGGACCTTAACACCGAAATCGACGTGAGCCTCAAGAGTAACTGTGAGGTACTTGCGGTAGTAATCGTGATAGTGATGGAAGTAGAAGTAGTAATAATGCTCTATCGAGGCAAAGTTTCGAGTATTTAAAACCCTTTGCTCCTCCCTTTCGCTGGGCAGTCGAAATCTCTATTAAACGAATCAGTTTTCTAATGACGCCCTCATAGGATTTGAAGGGAGTCGATTTTTGATAAAAGGAGTTTCCAGTTCCCGGTATGGGTGGTCTTTTTTTGTTTATACATCCAGATTTCGGCCAACGGAAAGGACAGCGCATTTATATGATAGGCACTTAATTTTACCCTTTCGGGTCCGTTGCAATGCGGATATCGCGTAAGGGCGGTCTGTCAAGCGAGCACATGTGGTATCGGATTTATTGCTACCAGCCGTTTTCCTTTCAAGTTATCGCGCTAGCTTTCGGGAATTGGTTTGTTTTTGCGAGTCTGTCGGCCGTAGTCTGAAATTTTGAAATCGCTTTCTCGCATATGTTTGAGAATCACATTTATTGGTCCATTTGTTTTTTTTTGTTTTTCTTAGACTACGGTCTAGGACCCGATTTTGTTTAGTTTAGTTTGTTGCTAACGTGGTTTGCTCGTCACATGTCTCGAACTCTACGACCAGGGTTACTTTAGTTTTTTTTTATCACGGTTTATTTTCCGCCTCGCTTTCGTTTTTATTATTTTTTTTTATCATCGCGGATTGTTCGACACGTGCTTCTAACACTACGGTTCTGTTTAGTTTCATTTTGTTTCTCTAGGTTTTATTCGTCATGCGTTTTCGAATAGCACGATTCGCCTGACAGATGATAATATAATTTATCGCCGCCTCGTGTATCGGGAAAGAAAGGAATCGTGGAATCCGCTGGACGTAACAATCTGGGTAGACTGTAGTCTTCGTCGTCTAGTATTTTAGCGGATAGTTGTCTTCTATTTTTATTTTTATTTTTTCTTTGCATAATTATCCAAATTACAATGGTTATTATAATTATCGTTATTATTCCGCTAGACGCCATTGGGTATATGAACTGTTTCTGTGTGAAAAAGTTTTGTTCGTTTTTTCGTAGGTCGTTATTTATGTCTTCTAGATTGGCTTTAAGTTTCATTAATTCTACACGGTGTCGTGTTATATTTTCTAACATATCTTGGTTTTGAGTCATCATATTATTGTCTCGTGAATTCGTTAGATTAACTTCGGGTAGATATGTTTGTATATTTGTTTTATATATTGTTTCTTTTGTTTCTAACGTCATGTCTGTTGTAATTAGTTTGCATTCGCCTGTTAAAGTGATTTTACCCGTATTTTTTATTACTTTTCTGTCTTTAGACTATTCGTCACATTGTATAGTTATCGTCTGTTCGGCGGCTGTCGAGTATAGCCAGGCGTGTGTTTGTTGTAGCGCTATCCATTTCATATGAGTCAAGAGATAGTGTTTTATATTACAATTATACTGATAACGCTGTCGCTGTGTGTACATTTGTATTTCGCACGGTGCTTCTGAATTTACGCGATATATCGGTGAACTTTGTTCGCATATGTATTGTGCGTTAATGTTATTACATTTTTGTAAATCGTCTTCAGTTGTCACTGAATATTTTAATTTTTCCTTATCTAAAATAATCATTTTATTATTGACTTTTACATAAGTGTATACATTTTTGTTAGAAGGTATAGGGAATTAAATTACATTTATAATGTCATATGTTGATTTCGCAATTATTGGAAAACGCAATATAGTATATATATTCATTTGATCGCAGTATGCGCTTATCGTTGTGTTCTTCTATAGCTAACCAGTCCTCGGCGTGGACTTTAAATGGGAAATATAATCCTTGCGGCAATTGCGGTGCCGCTTCTCTTAATTGTGTTATAATGCTATCGATCGGCATTAATTTCGGGTGCATCGCGCCTTTTCGTATATATGTGAGATACTCGATTATATTTTCGACATCTCGTATTAAATCTGTTACTATCGCGGTATTAATTGTAAAATGCTCGTTTATTTCCTCTTGATTGAGGTGTTCCGTTACGCGTTTTTGCTGTAATTTTTCGTTTCTTTCGATTATATTTTCTATTTCGTCAATGTGAGCTATAGTCGCGTTTAATACTTTCATCTTACTTATACTTGCGGTGTCCGTCGCATGTGCGTTATCTGGTACTCGAGCGCGCGCGCTGTCTTTTTCTTATCTCCTTCTTCGTCGCTACTACGCTCGGAATCTGAGTTTCTTTTTCGCGGCTTACTATCTTTTTTATCGCCGTTCTTATTATTATTTCGCGATTTTCTTTCGTCATCCTTCTTGGTTCGGTCCGACGTTTTCGCTTTAGGTCGTCCGTTTAACGACCAACATTCTTCACGGTTATGTGAAGCGTTTCTTGCAATGCTTGCAGAATTTTTCGACGGTATTCACGCGAGATGATTTGTCCGGTTTCGGTAACGCATATCTGCTGCTGCGACAATCGCGTCCGTAGTGTCCGGTTTTTCCGCATTTATAACACTGAGTCGTGTTTTTTGTTTGTCGCGATGACGGGTGATCGCATCGGTTACGATTCGGAAAGTTACTTGATCGCGACGCGGTTGAGCCTTTTATTTTTTCTTCAGCCGTTGCGGCGGTTATAGCTTCTTGAAGGGTGCGATAATTTCGTGAGCGAATTAGCATTTGTATTTCTTCGCGTAATCCGATTTGAAAATTTTGTAGAGCTTGTTTTTGTATAGTATGTAATATTATACGTTTTTCTACGACAGAGTGATCCTCTCCTTCGATCATGGATTCATATAATTCCATGGCTAGAATATCGACACGTGTTCCGTATGTGTGTGCGCTTTCGTTAGATTTTTGTTTCAGGGAATTAAATTCAATTTGCAAATGAGTGGTACTTCGTTTGCTTTGGTATGAAATTTCTAATTGTCGTTTAAGTTCGTCATACGTTCGTATGTCTCGCGTTTGGAAATCTAGCATAGCTTTTCCCTTTAATTTAGTACATAAGATAGCTCCTATTAAATTTGTCTCGTTCACTGGGTCTATGTCTTGTCTACAGCGTAATTACATGTGCTTAAAAATTCTTGCAATTTATGTTGTGATGTTCCGTTAAATTCCGGAATCATACTTCTTTTAATGAAATATAACTTTCGATATTATTTCGTCGGTGTCTTACATCATTCTCTGTGCGTCCTATGTAATATTGTATCTGTCGCTATCTTGCTCATGGTATCGCGTGTCTTCATCACGAATGTAATCGCGTACGACTCGACGGTTAACGTGTCGTTCGCTTTCGTATGTGTTAGATTCGCGTCTCTGGTCGCGTAATATATTCATTTCCGTACGCATTTCCTGTATCCCTCGCATTATTTCGCGTAAGAGGGGATTATTCAGATTACTCATACTAGTATTACGGTTTGCGGGAGGTTCGTGTACCTCTGCCTCTACAACGTGTTTGTCGATATGCCGTATGCTATTTCTAAGGTTATCAATCTCTCGGTTGATGTCGTCGTTTGACACGTGTATCAATTCGCTCGGCGGCGGCGGAGTGTGCATTAACGACATGTTAATTTCGTTGATTTCGTTCGGATCAAAAATGCTACTATCGTAAGATGTAAGATAACGAAAATTCGCCTCGTTGTGATACGTTACTGGGCGTTCGGCTGACGCGTGGTCTGATATCTTTTCTTTTCGCGATAACGGGTTCCGTTTCGTAATTCGCAAATAAGCTTTCGTCGAAACTATTAAATGGAAATTCGCGTTCGGTTATTACGTGTGAGGGTAATTCGGAGTCGCTGTCGCTCGAATAGTACGTTTCTAATTTCTTACGTACTTTGTCGAGGTTCGCTGATGCTAGCGGGATAGTTCTATTAATTAATACGTCGGCGTCGCGATTAATGAATGGCAAGTCGTTATCGTTTGCGACGTTTTCGGTTTCGCTATCATTTGAATGTCGCGTTTCTAAATTTCTACGCAGGTTATCGAGTATTCGTCGTTCTCGAAGAACGCGTAATGTTAGTCGTGCAGGTTCGCTATGTAACCACGTTCAATTCGCTAGCGGTGGTACGTTAGCGCCTCCCGACTGCATGCGATATAATTGTATTCGGACTTACAGTACTACGGCTCGCATCTTTACGCTTTGCGCTGCTTGGCTGCTGACGCTGCAGTCTCTCGCTCTCGCTCTCGTCGGCTGATAAGGCGGGCGGCCCGGCGTTGGTAGTAATACGGCGGGTCGTTGCTCGCCGTTGTTGCGATGTCCGTGCTGTAGTCGTAGGTCGGGGTTCCTACTCGAGTGTCAGCTTCCTTGGCCGTGATTCTCTCACTGCTTTGCTTTCCCGTGTTGTCCGTTGTCCTTGTCCGTCAGCTGCTGTACTGGCGTGCCCGTTTTTTAACACTTTTGTTTTGTTCACAGGCCTTAGGGATTTCGTGTGAGCTCGGTGGATCTCCCTGGCATCCCACCGCTGCCACCAAAATGTTGTGCTGTGCTGCGGGGGCACGTTATTTTTGGGGGATCGTAGCCAGGAGGTTGGGATTAGGATCCCGAAGACCCGCTCGAGACACTACCTTATTCGTTTATATATCTTTTTTATTCACTCATATAACCTTTTATTTCACTTATATATCTTTTATTTTAATTAAACTCGCAGTATAACATCAAGTGGTTAATGATTTATTTAGCGTACTCCTGTCTCCCTCCTTGTAACGCGGTCGCGATTATCTTTCGAACAACTGTCTCTTCTTTATTTCGCAACAACTACTGATTTTCTGACTCGCGCGTGTTAGCGGTGAGCCTCTTTATTATCGCGGTTTTTAAGAGGGGGTGACTGGTAACAGGTTTTTTAAACGTAAGGTTTTTCGTCGTCCGGATGCAGGCGAAGGAGTTCAAAGTCGAACTTCTTCGCTTGCATTTCTCGCAAGATCGATTTCCGCGCGTGGCTCGCTGCGTTAGCGTTTCGCGCATTCCTTCGCGTCTGGTGCGCTTCTTAATATCTAATATATAACATTATCTATATAGCTTCTCGGGCTATAACAAAGTTTACAGTATTTTGACAAAATACAAAATATCGTGTAAAACATTCAATTTTCGGTAATCTTACCTTAATACTTTTATGGATAGAATAATAAGACCAATCAATTGGTGTAAAAAAAATACATTTGACTTTCGGCTCGCGCGTTAAACTCGATACTCTTGCGCTCGATCGCGAGAAGAATTTCGGCCGAGAAACACCTGGCCGGACTGTTATCAAATTATATCTCTGATTATTGTTTTTTTATATTATTATTTGCATTATTATCTTTTCAATTATATTATTCTTTCCTTTCTATTTATTATATTATATTCTTCTCAAATTTATCGATGCAAATTTATTAGTGCCTCTCTCGAATTCTTTCCCGTCTCGTCCGCAAGAATCCCCTCCCCCCTACCAATTTCGTTAATTGAGTAGCCGTGTATTTTTCCGTCGCGATTATAACTGATTCGAGATTTGTGGTTTCAGTAAAGTTTCTCTGTGGCGCGGATTTTCGCACCTGGCGCCCTTCATGTCGTTTTCTCTTTAATTTAACGATCGGTTTTCTGTATATCGCGCCGAAGGTATGCCGTAAGTCACAATCAACGACCCGACAATTAACTATATCTTCTAGTTATCTCATAAAATAATTACGGTCACACATAAAATAATACACACACACACATTTAATTTCCATTTACTTACTTGTTCCGTCTCTTGAGTAGTAACTGTCGTATCTTTAGCTGCATCAAATATTGTTGCAGGATCAATTATATCCTATAAAAGTAAAAAAAGAATAAGAAATATTGTTAAAAATGTTAAATATTTATTTAAATAACATACTTCGGGCCGCTCTTTAAAACCTTGCTCCATGATTAGCAAACCAACAGAAGATTCACCGCCAAGAATCGATAATATTTTTAAATCAAGATCTTTTAAATTTATTGTATCTGTTGTATTTCCTGTTTTCCTTAAATTAGCTTTTGCCTCCGCTGTTCGAGCTCTAGCATGATTCCGTTCATCTCACCAAAGCTGAAAATTATTATATGTAAAAAATAATAATATGACATTGCAAGATAAGAAATAAATAAATAAAAGATTTGAGAGTATACCTTTTTCCATCCTTCTATAAATTTTGTTGCGCCTTCTAATGTATTTAATTTTTCGCATAAATTCTGTCATTGTAAATCATTGGTTGCTTTGCCTCTAGCATCCAATAATTTTCGTGTTGCAAAGGCAATATGATTCTGCATGTATTCTTCTAAAAACTCTACTTGTTTAACAGTAGCTTTGGCAGCTCGCGTCTTTTTGGATGGCACTTCGATACTATTAAGAAAATAGCTAAATAAATAATTAAAATTAAATAAATAAATAAATTATTAAATAAGTAATTAAAATGTATGTATGTTTATGCGTATATTAAAATACTAATCTTGCGCACTCTTATTGCGATAACCTTTTTTTAAATATTTTACATATGTCACTGTCGATCACTGCACCACATAAACAACACAATTGCCGCTAATAATTTAAATCCTTTCTCATGATTCGTTTATAGCATATGACGTTATCATTTCTTCCTAGATTTGTTTTTTTGCGTTATATTTCCGAAGATGCTTTAAGATGAAACAATTCATAACGCAAAGCGCAAACATAGTTTACAGAATATAATTTTTGAATAAAATGCGTTACGAAAGAACGTAACTTTCGTTAGCGAATGTATAACACAAAAAGTTACAGAATAGACAGAATTACCCACAGGACGCAAAGGCATAACGGGCGAAGCCGAAGGTCGATCGAAAATTATGTCTCCGATACCCTGAGATGAGGCGTTACTGACAGCAAAGAAAAATACCGATATCGTGTTATCGCCAATAAGGCCGCAAGGATCGCGAAGGCCGCGAGACGGCACTGGAGGATTCGGGAGAGTGGCCTAATCCCGATTTACGATACCGGCATGACTCCTGCGGGCCTTCCGCTTATCACTGTTCGGCGGACCGGTGTCAGTGACGGAGGTCCCCAGGTCCAGCGAGAGCACGTAAGGCGCACTAGGCGCGAGAGAGCCGGATACCGGTGAGACGAACGTCAACCTTTGTAAAGTCGCCGATTTTGCAAAGTAAAAGTTCGGATAAATTGCGCCGTATAAGAATCGCTGTTGTTTAGTATCATTTTCGTTTATTATTTGAGATTTTCCGTACCGCTGTAACTATTAAAGCCGACCATTGGCGGAGCGCCTCATCCAAACCGATTCCCGCGACTATTCTCTCTCCTTAGAATTTCGCCGCCGACAGTCAAACGTATCGAATAAATTCTAGCGCATTAAATTTTCGCTCTTTTCTAATTTGTGTTGTAGTATTAACTGCCTTAGCGAGCTCATATACTCCGCGTAATAATTCGTTTAACGTGCTTGTATTTCTTTTCTGTGCGACATCCTATTGAGTTATTGTATGATAGTGCGAGTATCGGTAATTTCGTCAGAAAATAGCGCAGCGTATCGTGCGCACGGTTAGTCTGTGGGACATTGTAAAAGTATCTCGCCAGGAGCTCCCGCGGAGCGGAGATTACTTAAGCCCGTTTCCCACGATTTTTCGTGCTGGATAGCATGCGTGATTTGCTGCGTGCTATCTGCATTGTCTGGTCCTTCGAGCTGGATCCAACGCCGGCAACCGCGAGTTCGTGAGAGTGATCCTCGGTGAGTTCAGTGCAGTGATCACCTAGAAGAGAGCAACGAATTAGTCATGAGCATGGACCTGAACGCCTTGCTGGAAAGCCAGCTCGAGATCCACGGTCGCATCTCTAGGTCCGTCGACAACTTGAAAAAGATGGGTTCGAGCAACATCAATCTCAGCGCGATCGAGACCCGCATACGGATCATGGACCAGATGTGGGTCAAGTTTGAGTCATAGCACGACCTCATTCGCGCGGCATTCAAGGAGAAATTCAAAGAGAGTGAGTACACTAAATCCGATCTTTTCGAACAAACTGAGAACACTTACGTGGTTCAGCGAAGCACCCTCGCTGAGGCCGCCGAACGATGCAAGACTCCCGCGGCGACTTCGGTTGCTCAGAGTGCGTCAAACGCACAAAACGTCGATCGCACTCCTAAGACCGCGTTACCTCGCATCAGACTTCCGCAATTCTCGGGCGCGTATGAAGAATGGCCGGCCTTCCGCGACCTCTTCCAATCGGTTATCGGTGAAAATTCAGCCATCTCAAATATCGAGCGCTTCCACTATCTACGGTCGTGCGTCCAAGGATCCGCTGAAAAGTTAATTCAACGGCCGTTAGCCGTTACCGGAGAGAACTATGACCGTGCGTGGGCGATCCTGACAAAACATTTCGAAAATAAAAAGGAGTTGATCCGTTCAAACTTCGCCACGTTTACCGCCGTGACAAAGATGGAGGGTGAGAGTGCAGAAGAACTCAGCCGCATCTATCACGCTGTGACGACTACAGTGAACGCGCAGGAGAGCATCGGTCGACCCATTGACTCTCATGGGATGGACCTCTTCAACCATCTAATTGTTGGGTTGTTCGATCCTCGCACGCGTCTTGAATGGGAATCCACCATTAGCGATTCTTCCGATCCACCGGATCACGAGACACTATTAGGTTTCATATCGAAACGCATGCTCACACTCAATGCCGCTAAGCCAAAAGGCGTCAAAGTTCCCGGAGAACCACCGCGATCCGCGAAAGCATATCACACCAAACACGGGTCCCACACATCGCGATGCGCAAGGAGAAGCACTCCTTAATGGCGTGCGCACAGTTCAAGGCGAATTCGGCTAGCGAGCGTCGGTCTATCGTCGAAACCAGCAGACTCTGTTACAACTGCCTTGGGAATCACCCGGTCGCGAAGTGTCGACCAGGAACTGCTGGACGTGCAAGGTACGACACCATTCCATGCTGCACGACGCGTACAACACTCCGACGACCTCCGAGGTAAGCGCACTTTCCGCCGTGAGACCGAACGACGAACGCAAAGCCGTACTTCTCGCGACCGCGCGCATCTTTGTAGCCGACCGATACGGCAAGCCTCATGCGATCAGAGCCTTGATCGATCAGGGCTCAGAAGTGTCGCTCGTTTCGGAGGCGCTGGTGCAACGCCTGCGTCTACCACGATCGCACTCAACAGTGTCCATCCTCGGCATCGGAGGCTCGCACTATGGAGCTACACGTGGCAAGGTCACCCTAAGCCTCACTTCAAGGACCACTGGGGCCAAGCTTTCAGCTGTCGCCTTTGTACTATCGCGGCACAACGGCCAAACGTCGTGCGCCCTAGCCGCACATCAAAGGGTTGCAGTTGGCTGATCCCGAGTATCTAGCTGACGACCCCGTCGATTTACTCCTTGGAGCGGAGGTCTACTCCATCATTTTTGAGGACGGAATCCGCAAGGGCGGAGCTCGAGCGCCAATCGCACAGCGAACCACCTCAGGTTGGATCCTCTCAGGGGGCTACGACGTAGTCTCAAACCACGGCCTCCGTAGCTCGCTCCAATGCACGGTGGACCACGAACTAGTTCGCCTGATGCGCCGCTTCTGGGAGCAAGAGGAGCTTCCTTCTGCCCCCGCTGCACTCACGCCTGTTGAGGAACAACGCTGCGAGGATATCTTCGTGCGCACCCACGAGCGCACGGCTGCCGGATGGTACGTCGTGAGACTGCCGTTCGCCACGACTCCGGTGAACCTCGTCGACACCCGCCAGCCAACCATGAGATTGTTGACCGCGATGGAGAAGAAAGGCATCCAGGATTCTCGGTTTGGCGAGCTCTACCACGCGTTCATGCTGGACTACGAGAACTTGCAACATATGGAGGTAGTACACGAGCCGTCAGAGAGGACTGAGGGAAACACATGCCTACCGCATCACGGGGTGCTCAAGGAATCAAGCACAACCACCAAGTTGCGTGTTGTCTTCAACGGTTCCCAACGCACCAGGTAGAGTGAGTCTCTGAACACCCAGCTTCTCATTGGCGCGAACTTACTGCCAGCACTCTCTGATGTTCTGCTCCGGTGGCGCTGGCACCGCTATGCAAACGTGGCAGACATCGAAAAGATGTACCGCCAGATTCTCGTTCACCCGGACGACCGAAACTTCCAGCGTGTGTTGTGGCGGCACGATGTCAATGACAAGATCCGCGAGTTCAAACTCCGCACTGTTACGTACGGACTCGCGTGCGCGCCATTCTTGGCGATCCGGACACTCCGCCAGCTCGCCGATGACGAGGAACTCCGCTATCCGCTTGGAGCGACCGCGCTTCGCCGGGACTGCTACGTTGATGACATCGTCACCGGAGCAAATACGCTATCCGACGCAGCCAAGATGCAGGCCGAGCTCCGCGACCTCTGCATGGCGGGCGGGTTTCCGCTCCGCAAATTGGCCGCAAACAACGACGACATCCTCGACGGCATCCCCTCGGAGCACCGACTTCAGAGGACGTCGCACATGTGGAGCGATGAAGGTCACTCCACGTTGGGTCTACGGTGGCACCCGCACGAGGACCACTTTACCTTCACAATTCAACCTCGCACCGCAACAGACTTCACGAAGAGGCGCGTTCTTGCAGAGACCGCGCGCCTCTTTGACCCGCTAGGCTGGCTCGCACCCGTGGTTATTCGCGCCAAAATTTTAATTCAGTCGGCGTGGCTTCAGGGACTGGATTGGGATGCCCCGCTTCCTATCGTTGACTCGAGACACTGGAGGCACTTCTTCGAGGAGCTCCCGCTGCTTGAGCGCATTCGCGTTCACCGCTGGCTGCAGACCGGAGCCGAAGGCACTCACCTAGAACTCCATGGCTTTGCTGACGCGTCGGAGAGAGAATACGCTGCCGCCGTGTATCTACGCATGTCAACCAATGGCGTCACGACTATCCGTCTGCTTGCTGCAAAAAGCAAAGTCGCGCCATTAAAACAAGTCTCGTTACCGCGCTTAGAACTATGCGCGGCTTCATTATTAGCCAGTCTCACTTACCACATCCGCGCGTCATTGAGTTTATCCACAGCTTCAGTGCATCTCTGGTCGGACTCCAACGTCACGCTGCACTGGATCCGGGGCCACGCATCACGGTGGAAAACCTACGTGGCAAATCGAGTGTCGCAGATACAACTCCTGCTACCGGAGGCTCAATGGCGACACGTTCCAGGGCGAGACAACCCGGCTGACTGCGCATCGAGAGGGATCACACCAGGCGAGCTCATCGATCATCGGCTGTGGTGGACGGGACCCGCTTGGCTTAGCGAGGACGAGGACCGCTGGCCAAACATCAGTCGAGAGACGCCCGACGATGAGCTGCCCGAGAGGAGAGCCGTTGCTCTCAACGCCGTCGAGACAGCGTCAGAACCCGAGCTTCTTCTCCGGTTCTCCTCGCTGCAACGACTTCTCAGAGTGACAGCCTGGTGCCGCCGATGGCGCCGCTTAACTACCCGCAAGCAGCTTCCCAGCGACGCATCACCGACGCTTCAACCGGACGACCTGGATGAGGCGTTGTTCGGATGGCTCCGCGTGGTGCAACGGCTGCAGTATGCTGACGAACTTGCAGACGTCAACGCCAATCGCATCGTCCGACAACGTAGTCCGCTGGCGAAGCTGAGTCCTTTCCTGGACGACAACGGCGTGCTCAGAGTAGGAGGACGTCTGAAACACGCAGTTTTGTCGCACGATGAGCGACATCCGATGATCACACCGCCTGTCTCTTGGTTGACCCGCCTGCTCGTTGAATCTTGCCATCGTCGAACGCTCCACGGGGGAGTACAGCTTACACTAGGCTTACTCCGGCTCCGGTTCTGGATTCCTCGAGGCCGAACGGTGGTGAAACAGCTACTGCACCGGTGTGTACCTTGCACGCGGTGGCGAGCGGCTGTGCCACAGCCACTGATGGGCAATCTGCCGCGAGGGAGGGTCTCGCCAGGACGTCCGTTCCTCCGCAACGGCGTGGACTACGCCGGTCCGAGCAACCTCCGCACGACCAAAGGGCGAGGGCATCGAGCGTACAAGGGTTTCATCACCGTCTTCGTGTGCCTCTGCACCAGAGCAGTACATCTTGAGGTCGCATCGGACTACTCAAGCGAGGCCTTCCTTGCCGCGTTCCGCCGGTTCACTGCACGTCGGGGCCTTTGCACGGACATGTACTCGGACTGCGGGACTAATTTCGTCGGGGCCGACCGAGCGTTTCGCGACCTCTTTCGTGCAGTCTCGCCCGACGGCCGTCGGATAGCACACACTGCAAGCTCCAACGGAGTAAGGTGGCACTTCAATCCGCCTGCCGCTCCGCATTTTGGAGGCCTCTGGGAGGCAGCAATGAAGTCCACTAAGCACTACCTCCGGAGAGTCATCGCTGACAGCAAGCTCACGTACGAGGAATTAAGCACCTTCCTCGCTCAAGTAGAAGCGTGCTTAAATTCACGACCACTGCAAGCATTAACCGATCCGGAAGACTTCTCCGCACTGACACCGGGGCATTTTTTGATCGGCGCCCCCTTCTCGCCGTACCTGAACCGGCATTAACTGGAACAAAGGAGAACACGTTATCCCGGTGGCAACTTCTGCAGAAGATGCGCGACCACTTCTGGCAACGGTGGTCGCGGGAGTACCTGCACGGACTAGCCTCGCGACCAAAGTGGCTGAGGACGGAAGCGATTCCGGACATCGGATGCCTTTGTTTGATCCGCTTGGAGATCACACCGCCTACTCGATGGCCCCTCGCAAGGATCATCAAGCTGCACCCAGGAGATGACGGTATCGTGCGCGTGGTAACTCTCCGGACGCCCACGTCAGAGCTCGTGCGACCGCTTCAGGGTCTACGTTGCGTGAAACTGAGCTGGGCGCGCTGCAGGTTTTCGCTTCATACGGAGCGAGGTGCGAAGCTAGTTTAACGCATGAAAAGAAAATTGTTGGAAAGTGGTGCGCAGGAGAAATTTAGGAGCACTTTCTCTTTTGCTAATTTTAGAAGTGGAAAGAAAGCGTCATGAAACACGATATAAAAGACTTTGGACGAAAAAAGGGTTGGCGAGAAGAACGGAAAATAATCATGGAGTTCTTACTATGTTGTTTGAAGAACTAGGGTATGTAAACATAATCTATATTTTTTCGTATGATAAAATTAAAAATGCGACTGAAATTAACCCAGTGTTAGAAAACAAAAAGTACACGGCAATTTTATATTTAAGCACTTTTTTATTTTGTAGACCTGAGGATCCAAGGTCATTCCGAAATTACATGCGGATAGATGAGGAAGTTCTGAAAGAATTGTTAGCTGCGATTACACCCCTTATTTAAAAACAGAACACCGTCATGAGAGAAGCAATTACTCCACGCAATAGGCTTGCAGCTACGCTACGTTTTCTTGCCTCAGGCAACTCACTTGTCGATTTATCTTATTCGACTTGGATTGCTCACAATACCTTATCACGCTTAATAATTGAAATTCTAAGAGCAATTGTGACTGTGTTAGAAGGAAAGGTATTGATATGCCCTTCAACCCTTTGAGAGTGGAAAGACATCGCAGTACAGTTTCACGCACAGTGGCAGTTTCCTCATTGCATAGGAGCTTTGGATGATAAGCATGTAAATTTCAGGCCATCAAGAGCTGATGGGTCTTTGTACCGCAACTATAAAAATACAGATAGCATTATTTTACTCGCCCTTGTAAATGCGAACTATCAATTTTTATTTGTGGACATTGGTCGAAATTGACGCATGCATGATTCTTTCGTATTTCGAAAAAGTGCCTTTTCCCAACATCTTTCTTCTGGCGCACTAAATTTACCAACGCCACATCCTTTGCCTGGAGAAAATATATCTTTACCATATGTGATAGTAGCTGACGACGCTTTCACATTGAAACCAAACGTTATGAAGCCATATCCTGGACCGTTATGGAGCCACAACCTAACTTATGATAAAAAATATTTAATTACAGATTGAGTAGAGCACGCAGAATAGTAGAAAATGCCTTTGGCATACTGGTCAACCGCTTTCGCATTGTTAAATATTATTTCTCTTTTTGGAAAAGGTGGAGTTTACGCGTGTTGTCTACTCCTTTTTACTTCAACGTAATACTCAGTGGTATATATCTCTGCAGAACATCTACAAGAATGTGCACAGTCAAATTTGCAAAGTGTGCAACAGCAGGGTGGGAATCATGCTTCTACTGTTGCAATCTATTAGAGATCATTTTAAAACTTATTTCAATGGGGTTGGTGCTGTTTCATGGCAAGACCAGGCTGTAAACAAAGGAAACTATTAACGAATTTAAATGTTGTATATTCGCAATTAACATTCGGGATAATAAAAGGTTAATGTAGAAATACTGAAATAATGTAGAAATAATGTAGAAATAATGTAGAAATAATGTCAAAATACATGAGTCGGAAATGGCGATAAGCGTGTTTTATTATTTCTTTGCATTCTTTATATTTTGTAAAACTAAATTGTACTTTAAAATATGATTTAATAAATGACACTTTATCAGTAAAAAAAGTGAAACTAATTAGTATGTATCCTTTTGCATTCTCCGAACATAATTAGTTTTAGCATTAATTACAGTTTGCACTACGATGCTCATCACCTCGAGTTTTGTCTTTTCACAATCAATTTCTTTTAGCATAGACCCCAGAAATTGCATACATGAATCCACTGGATCTAGAAGTCTAGTCTCAATCCCAGGTAGTGCTGATGGTGTTGGCTGCCGTAAAGATTTAGCAATAGACTGTAACGATCCCCCCCCCCCCCTGAGCGATCGTTGTACCCGGCCGTTGATCCGCCGGAAGGCTGCCGCCCGGCGAACACCAGACGGGCAAATGCAGCGGCGCTATGCGCCCTTTTTAATTAATTCAGTATCGCGACCGAATCGAGCCGTTATACGGCCGCCGTCGCCTAAAGCCAGAAGCTCCGAATCCTGACGGAAACTGCCGAGCGACAGTCCCTGCCGCACCACCCGAACGCCGCCGAAATAATTCGGCGATAATTACTGGTATTAGGCGGAACAATCGGGTATGAATCTCCCAATGAATCTCGCTGAAATTACTCAAACGGGTAATTTTTTGGTATAAAAAGGGCGATCCGATACCGAGAAAGACACTCCGTTCCAGATCTCGCTAAGTACTCGTACAATACCTGGCATCCGATCCCGAACACGCTCTCAAGAGAAAAGAGGTTAAGCGAACTCAGTCTCCGCCATGTGATCGCGGCAACTCTTGCAAAAGTTTTCCTGACAACCCTAAACCGAAAGTCCAGAGGTTGAGCGAACTCAGTCTCCGTCGAAAGATCTCGACACTTTCGATAAAGATCCGACCAACACCCGCAACGATCTTAAAACTCAGCGGGTAGAGAGATCTCTGCCGCCGACGAGCGATCTCGTCAAGCGTTGCATCCCAGTGCATCCTGCCACCAAACGCGAATAAAATACGCGAACGAAAATCCAACCGCGTCCGCGCCGAACCATACGTTCGCGCCCCACGCTCTCGCGCGCCCCGCGCTCTCGCGCCTCACGCGCTCTCGCGCCCCGCGAACCGTCATACACGCACCAAATATACATTTATATACACAGACGTATCGAATCCATATATACGCACTATATATATATACATTAATACACGCATACACCGGAACGTTATATACGCTTCGTCTACACATTGATACACGCACGCTCACCAAAACTTTATACAACGCGCCGTACATACACACGCATGCACCGAATATATCTACACACACCGCCTACACATTTATACACGCAGACATACCGGAATACACACGCACCGTACACACATCGATTCAAGCATTTGTAAATATTCACGACTCATACATGTACATGCACTCTACCATTTATTTTAAATATATCTTCTCTTTTAATTTACAATCACGTCTGCTGTCTTGCTAAACCCTTTCACGAGCCCTCATCCCGACCGAGCGAATCCGCGCAGAACTCGCGAAAGAGCAACGTTACAAGACTATTGCTCCAAAATAGGATTGGAAGTCATCAGACTGTCTCTTTCTTTTTTTTTGAGTCCGAGATTCTTGGGAGGCTGGAGGTTGACAGTTCGAGAAGACAGAAAAGAGACGATGCAGGGCTACAAGACGGTGCAGGGCTACAGGACGGTGCAGGGCTACAGGACGGTGCAGGGCTACAAGATGGTGCAGGGCTACACAGGTGGCTACTACAGGCTGGCACAGGTCTATAGGCCAGTATTGATCGTAGAGGCCCAGCTGTTGTCTCAATTAATGAAGGTTCAGAAGAGCTTGTCGGCGATAATGACGATAATGATGTTGATATTGCCGATAGTGGTAATGGTTGAAGATGGAGTTAGCAATGTTGTAGATAAAGAGATGTTCTCCGTATTACCCTCCTTGTCTCGCACAAATACGTAGAGGTGACTGTTTTCATTGAAGTTTTCATTGAAGTTTTCATTGACTTCACATACGACTTGGCTGTCAAAATCCTAATTAAAATTGTAAGAAGTTACGGTTTTTTTTATTATCAATTTATCACTTTTCTGTGTAATAGCAAACAGTTCAAAAACTATTGTATAAATCTATTACAAAATTCAAAAAACGAAATTGTTTTAACATATCAACAACTATGTCTTGACTTTAACAATATTTTTTTACTACTTACATTAGTATTAGAGCTTTAATGTACATTAAAAATAACAATTACTTTTATTAATTAATTATAATAAAAAACATTTTTTTTTGTATTTTGAGCAGAAAAAATTAAATTACGTGACCCATTCTTTTTATTCAAAATTCATAGTAAGATATGGAGAATATAATACATATAAAATGCATATAATACTTGTGAATCGAGTTGAATACTTTGATAATACTTAGGATTCTTTGAAGTAATTCCAATCGGAGATGCCTTGCTTTTTCGAGGAACAACATGCTCTTTCAAAAACATTAAATGTTTGTGGTACCATAAGCTCGGTATGTACGCCTGCAAATAAACACAATATTTTAAAAATTTATCATATTTCGAGAAAAATCACACGATATTTTTAAAAAGAATCACCTACAGGAAAATTAAGTTAATCAAAGGTTATGTTAATGGTAATACTTGTACTCACGTCATCTGCTCCGACTCAACTTTTCAACGACGATTTGCGCTTAGCATTTTCAATGTTGAACTGATTTCGTAGATTATGAATCTTTTGCTGGCATTCTTTTTCTGTTGCTGTTTTCCGAACAACACGAACGGCGTTCACGACTCTCTTTGGAGAGCAGTTACTCTTAAGTTTTTATTATAGTAATTCTGAGATTTTACCGCATATAAACAAGGCTCTTCCCTGTATGCTTCAATGAGAGTCATTATTTGCTCTTTGGACCACTTTGACGATTCTTCTATTTTTTGCAGATACTTGATCAACGACGATCAACGGCGATCAACGGCGGACACAGTGATAATCGCAAGAAAACAAGATCGTGTCAACAATCTATCACGTGATCTAAAATCGCTAGTTCTCATTGGCTGCTTACAGCGCCTAGCAGCAAAACACGCAGAGAAAATAGCACTCGTTCTATCACGTAAAATCGTCAACGCTGCACGCAGCGCTACTCGCAGCAAGTAACTTTTCTCGCTGCGCAGCCAGCACGGTGACTAGCAGGGCTCCTCGCAAGTAAACTCGCAAGTAAACTCGCACGAAAAATCGCATCGTGGGAAACGGGCTTTAGATTATCGCGCTTCGAAATCCTTGCTTTAATTATTAACATTGCAATATTTCTGAATTATAGTTCGCGAGCGAGCGCAATTTAGTTGTCGGCTTAAGGCTAGAATTTTCAAAATTGTCGAGAGCCGACCAAGCCCCATGCATTGAGAAAATTCTCGCCGCCGCAGAATCGGTCTTAGAGAACAGGTAACCGGCGTAACATGATATCCTTGCACTCGGTCGCGACAGCGCACCCGGCGTGCTTCTGCCCAAATAATATCTATCGGCGATTCTACTATATTTGTAATGTACAGTACACGCTCGATAGTCCGCGATTCAATAATCCGGCAAGCCCAGTAATCCGCTGTTTTTACACCTGTCAAGATATACAAACAATGCTCTGTAGTCCGTCCCTCAGTGCGACGTAGGCTCAGTAATACGACGTTTTCACTTTGTTGCAAATACACGGTATTCTGTGGTTGCACGTCCGCACGTGTTTCGACAAGTCATTCGAAAAAATAAAAGAAAGAATAAATTCAGTTTGGCTGTGGCGAGTTTAGTATCCAAATGTTGTCCACAGAAATAAAAAAGCGTAAGCATGAGACATTGACTTTAGCCATGAAAATGGATATTTTACGGCAGTTAGATCGTGGAGATAAAATTGTAGATCTGGCAAGAGCTTACAATGTTGGCCGAGTAATTATTTTCGATATACGGAAAAATCGTGAGAAGATTGAAAAGATTTGTTACATTGGCCGATTCAGGGACCGGAACCGTCAAACCATAAAAACAGGGGAATATCAGAAGATGGAAGAAGCCCCTTATTCCTGGTTCTTGCAAGAATGCCAACGAAATACTCCTATCACAGCTGATATTTTACGTCAAAAAGCTTTATTTTTTTATCAGAAAATATATAAGAAAAGTGACTTTCGGGCAAGTGACGGGTGGTTTACAAAATTCAAAACAAGATACTGAATTCACATGCTAACTCTTATTGGAGAGAAGCTTTCTAGTGATGAAGCAGCTGTTTCTCCATTTATTGAAAAATTTGAGAAGACAGTTGAAGACCTTGGTTTAACTCCTGTTGTGCCCGTAGCCGCTAGGGAAGAGACTCTTCGGGATTCGTTCGCCCAAAGGATTAGGATCCACGCACTAGTAAAGACACTCCGTACTTTGTCGTAAAAGAAAGGTTTATTCACTATGACTACTTCACACTTGTGTTATAACCCCAAAGGTTACACACAATTATATTAATTATTATATTATATATATGTTATGTTATAATAGAAGTAGGACAAATACCCGCGCGAAACGAGCAAAAGAGTTGCGAAAAGACGAAATTGCAAAAAACATTGCGACAAATATTGCCAAAGTGCAAGCGAAAGATTCCTTTTAACCCTCTTCGCTTGCATCTGGACTTTGACCGCGTGCCGACCTAACTACCCATTATAAGAAGACCCACCGCTAAAACGCAGCGGGCAATCACTAAACCAGAGCATACGTGTCGTCGCTATCAGTTAATAACGAAACATACACGTCAGAACGAACCGTCGTTATTCTGTGACTCAAACACGCACCAGTCAGCGTCATAGTATCTAACTCGCGCATGCCTGATATCCGACTCTGCAATAACACGGGAGTTATATAAGTGGAAGTCAGTAAAGACAGTACGCGAGCGCGCACATTTGATAATATATATCTACTGTCCTGTTTAATAAAGTTCTAAGTGTATAAAGTGTCTCTTCTCTGGGCGGAACCCGAACTTCCCAGTTCTTATCCGGCAATGATTTCGATAAACTCCATGCCTCACGAGGTGAACAACACTTGTTATTTATTCGAGATTTCGCGGGTATAATATACGAGCGCGATACGTATTATACTCTTGATTTCGCTAGCGATCCGTCTGTCTTCTCGCGATCGTTCTATATATATGTATATATATAGTCTTTTTGTAAAAAGACTAATTTTATAAAGAGCTTACAATAAAATTTATTTATATATATATTTATATATATATGTATATATATAGTCTTTTTGTAAAAAGACTAATTTTATAAAGAGCTTACAATAAAATTTATTTATGTACAAGTATGTATGTATACATACATATGTACATACATATATACATACATACATACACATATATAGAATATTGTAATTGTAACGATTTGCACAATGGCAATTGTGATATAAGCTAAAAAAAATTTATAGACAAGAATGATTAATCAGTCGTAAATTGTAATTACATGAAACGAATAAATTTTAGTAAATTGTACAAATTGTACAAATCGTTAAAAATTCTCTATATGTATATGTATATATGTATGTATGTATGGATACATATTTTATACATAAATAAATTTTATTGTAGACTCATTATAAAGTCAGTCCTTTTATAACACTATCGATTATGCAAAATTATTGTAAATGTTTTTTCTACAGCAAACTTAGTGAAAAAAGATTCGATGTAAAAAAAAGTTTTTTTAAGGAAAAAACTGATTTTACTAGTAATCTATAGTAAATGTGTGTGTGTGCGTGTACACTCTTATATACATTTAAGTTTTATTGCATGCATGCACCGGTGCATATTTATATGTGCATGTATGTACGTACATATACGAGATGTGCCTAATTTATTTTTATTAATATTTTTCAGAAAATTAACGAGGCTGTGCGGCGGGCCCTAAATAAGGACCGGAAGAAGCGGCAAAAGTATGCTGGTGGTGCATACATGCGATCGGTGTTCGCTCCGCAGGTGTATGCACCATCAGCATACGCACCCCCGGCCCCAGCGTACGCACCCACGCCCCCGACGTACACACCCCCGCCCTCGGTGTACGGACCCCCGTCACCGACGTACGGACTCCTGCCCCCGACGTACGGCACGTACGCACCAATGACGTACGCACCCCCGCACCCCAAATACGACACGTACAATCTGCCAACATACGGCACGTACGCACCGTACGCACATCTGACGGCACCGTACACACCGCGGCCATTATAAATAAAAAAAATATATGTATCAAATAATTAAATAGAAGTCGCCAGTGATAAATAAAATTAAAAGGTGATTTATTAAATTCGACCTGACTGGCCAATACAAAAAATTCAACACGACGTTTCGGCCCTTGGGTACGGGCCCTTATCAAGTGTTTCTATAAAAAATTAACAAATTGACAGTAAGAAACGAACCGCAAATTCGTGATGTAAAGTACAGGATATTTTTGAGAATGTTACCTTTCAAGTTGTCAAAATGAAAGCCGGTGATGTTACTAATGTCGAAACTGAAGACAAGTATATAATATTACCAAGACTCGCGTCAAATAATATAAACATTGCAAAGAAATAGGAACAAACATTACAAAAAACAAAAAATAATAATCATAAAATAATACTCTGTGTATTAACGTGTCATATATCGGATTTAAATTATCTGTGTCTTTTTGGAGATTAATATTGTTGTTGAACTTTTTTATAAGTGTAGAATGATCGGATAGACATGACACTGAACGTTCTTAAAAGTGTAGAGGCCAATATTCAGAGAATTCCAGATAACTTAAGAGAACAAACTAGAGCTTCCGTTTCTAATTCCTTACAAAAACTTTTAAATAAACAAAAACATGTCAACTCCATAGACAGGTTTCTTTTGAATAGTTTCTCCGAATGCAAAAAGTTTTTAAAAGACAATGATGACTTACTCATTACGAAAGCTGACAAAGGACAAGTGACAGTAATTATGGACAAAACAAAATACAATGACACCAACGAACTACTTAGTGACCAAACAACCTACAAAAAACTAAACAAAGATCCCATCAATCTTACAAAAACGAAGGTTAACAGGTTAGTTAAGAGCTGGCGTGATAACGGGATTATTGACGAACTGACATACAATCAATTAAAAAACACATGTGGTAGTCTCCCCAGATGTTACGGACTACCAAAGATACATAAAAAAGACCATCCTTTACGCATTATCGTCTCGCAGCCCGACATATAACTTAGCTCTTTATTTACACGAAATTCTACAGAAATCCATTCCAAAGCCTAGTTCTTACATTAAGGACAGCTGGACCTTTGTTAATCTTATTAGACACACTAAGATTAATGAGAATCATGTCTTATTCTCGTTAGATGTAACTTCATTATTCACGAACATTCCGAAAGACTTGGCTTTGAAAGCAGTGGAAAATAGATGGATCCATATCACACAAAATCCTGACATGTCTTTACAACAATTTTTACACGCACTTACAGTTGTCCTTGACTTAACGAGCTTTAGTTTTAACGGAAGTTACTATGAACAAATTTTCGGATGTCCGATGGGGTCTCCTTTATCGCCAATTTTAGCTGACATGGTCATGGATGACCTCGAGACTCATTGTTTGAATTCATTAGATTTTACTATACCTGTCTATTACAGATATGTTGACGACATTTTTGCAATTGCTACGACGTCTGAGATTACGGAGATACTGAATGTGTTCAACGGTTATCACCAGCGCTTAAAATTCACTCATGAGTTTGAAACTAACAGTTCTATTCATTTTCTGGACACCACTGTAACTAATGTTGAGGGAATGTTGCTGACCAACTGGTATCGTAAACCGACTTTTTCAGGTAGATATCTTAATTTTTATTCGAGCCATCCACTTAAATACAAGATCAATACTAAACCATAAAGGGTTTAGTAGACCGTGCCTTTTTGCTTTCTGACGATCGTTTTCATGATGATAATATCAAAATAATAACTGATATTTTGGTCAACAATTGCTTCCCTAAACCTTTTATAGAGTCACATATCTGTAAGAGAATTAAAACTTTAAAATTTCGTAAGGACTCTACCCATAATACTGACATTTGCTATAAAAAATTTGACATGGCATCTGTTTTGGCCTTACCTTGAAGCCGGAGGCTTCACGACTAACCTCTGACCTCGACTCCAGGGAGACGACCGACATGGAGGGCGATAAGGTGCTGCCAAGTACCGAGGAGAGCCCGGTGGCGCTTACGACCGTGACGGTGTCGGAGGATAGCGGCACAGAGGCGGTACAACCAGAGACCAAGAACAAAGGGGAGGAAAACGTGCAGATCTGCGAGGAGCATTGTTATCCAGCGACGCAGACTGTCCAGGAGGAGATGGACGTCCAGCCGGACGGGGACCATCCGTGAGAACAACGAGATCGTGCGAGCTTGAGCGCGGTATGCGTTGTGTACGCGACCGAGATCTTTATATGTATTTTATTTTTATTTTTACGCGTATAGCGTGATCTCCTTTGTGTGATATATTTTTGTTTTGTTGTTAAGGCCACGGATGTGTGCGAAAAAGATTATTTTGTTAGCGTGAAAGAAGCGCAGGGATCTTGCTCCCGATATTATGTATTTTCTTTTGTGTGCGATGAGAAAGCACTTTATGTATGCCGAAGACTGTTATTTCCTTTTGTGTGCGATGAGAAAGCACCTTATACATGCAGAGACTGTTATTTTCTTTTACGTGCAATGAGAAAGCACGATTTATATGTATGGAAGTCTGAATTTCTTTGTGTGCCATGACAAGGCACTCGTTATACGTATAAACTTTTATTTTCTTTTGTGTGACATAATAGAGCACACTTTGTATGTATAAATATTTCTATTTTCCGTTGCGTTCCTTGAGAGAGCATTTATGTATGTTTATTTATAAGTATATAGCGATCCCTTATTGTACGCATCGTTGTTTGAGAAGAATGGAAGCCATTCTTTTGTGATAACAAAGGAATGGACGAATGCGCGTGCGCCGAGCCGACGAATGGCGCAGGACGATGAGTGGGGATGTGTATATAAGGCCGTGCGAGCAGAGCTCGCTCTCTTTTCTGGTGGGATGTCACGCGCGCGCTCTTTTCTGGTAGGATGTCACGCGAGCGCTCTCTTCTCTTACGGAATAGTATCTCGAGCGGATATGCGCGATCGCACAAGTAACGCGTAATCGCGTGTCGAATTATATATACGGTGAAACCGCGAGCTCACGCGAGTTAATTAATTAAGCCGAACGACGCGTGGTAGTTGCGTGTGACGCGTGTGAATGCTGAGTGCGCAGTACGAGTCTGTAGACCAAAGATATATATTTTATTTATTTATTTTGTTATAAATATATTTAATATATTAAATATTAACGAGAAATCATTAACCAATCCCGCGAGTGAGAGAATTCCTGGTGATTTCCATAATCGAGTGTTTCCGGTGGTTCCTGTCATCAAGGGGCTGTTAATCGTGTGTCCACGAAGTCCTGAAACATAGAGAAATATATTAATTAGTGGTGAAACGTCGTTAGTGGCGAAAAAACCGGTTTTAGTGAATTGCGTCATTGTACATGACGCAACAGGCTCGCCGCACAAAGGAAAGTGGGCGGAGCTAAAGTAACCGTTGGCGGCCATATTGCTGACGTGACGTGAGGAGGCGTGGCTTCTGAAACAAAGGTAGCTGTTAACAACGGAGGCCGACGACAAAGAAACCGACTCATAAAGGGAACACCGACACAGGGGAGCGGAAAACAACGCGCTGACAAGGAGAAGAGCACACACCTTGCTTATTAAGGGTCAAATAAGCTGGCGACCGTTAGAAAAAGGTAGGAGAACCGAATTAAGATAAAATCCGTGTCGAACTCTCGTCTATTGTCCGGTCACAGTATATTTACGTCATATCCCGTGGAAGTTAGCCTAGTTGGCTAGGAAAGCCAGTGTACTTGCGTAGTAGGTGACGTGTAGTCTGATAGTCTGGTTCCGTAGGTAGAACGCGGTAGTTAAAAATATATTAAAAACACAATTAAAACCAAAATTTGGCGACCGTGACAGGACGTCGCGTAAAAAGGTTTGTCGCGAGTAAATCTAGGCGGGATTGCGAGCATAGGAGTGTTCTTGAAAACAATTTCGTGCGATTTGCGTAACGACACAGCGACGCGTCTAAGAGGTAGTGCCATAGTAGTTAGATAAAGCGGGATCGAGCGAAGTAATTTTTCTGTGTACTCTGACGAAGAAATTCCCGAACAAAGAAATTCCGAAAAACAAAGGAATTCGGGAAGAAAGGATTTTAAGAGTCTTAAAAGGATAAAGAATACGTTGGTTAGGTGACGGAAATGTCGGACGACGAGAATAACGCGGTGAATTTCGAGGAACTAGAGGGTTTTAAGTCTTGTTCGAAGATAGATAGGTCTCCGATAAGGGGAGAAAGAAAGATGCATACTCGTGCGAAGAAAACGATGAGCGCGGAAGAGTTCGGAAAAATCTCTGCGGAGAATGAAATTCTACGTGCGGAAAACGACGAGTTGATGCAGCGTATCGAGAGTATGGAGCGGTTACGACCGGATTACGGTGAAGCGAACAATGACAAGGACAACGAGTTGTCGAAGGTTTTAGGCGAATTGAGTCGTCGAATTAGGGCGATGGAAACGCGAAACAAAGGAATCGAGCGCGAAGAACGACGCGACGAGTACGGTATTGCTCGCGAGAAAATGTCGAAAGCGACGGAAGATTCCGCGGTACAAATCGTCAAAGTAGGCGACCAGGCGACGTTGAATGCGAATCTACCGCGAGGCGGTTGGTTGAAGAGTCCTTTCGAGGAATTGACGTACAAAGGACGATCGGATGCGCAGAATCCGATGAAATTTTTGAAGCGTTTCGAGAAGATAACGAATTACGAGGGGGTAAGCGCGAACGAACAGCTGTATTATTTCGGTAGATGCTTGAGGGGCACAGCGTCGAATTGGTTCGATGTTAGAGATCCGGATAGCATAGACGAAGCGAAAGTATCGTTTATAGATTACTTTTGGGGCGAGGAGCAGCAGGCGCGATTTAGAGAGGAGATTTACACGGGTCGTTACAAGGCCGAAAATAATGTCACGATGGCGGAGTACGCGTTAAATATATCGAAACAAGCGAAGTTCTTAGTACCACCGATGTCCGAACACGAGATTATTCGTTGCGTGAAGAGACACTTCGGGATGTACGTTGCGCGGGAGATAAGACCATCGACGGTGAAGACGATAGAGGAATTCGTTACTCTGTTGGACGAATTGGAATACGAGCAGAAGAAGATGCAGCGCGTAAATTATCGGGCGCAAAACACGACGGAGCGAAACGTCGGTGCGAACAAAGGTAATGCGCGAGGAGATCGAACGACAAAGGAAACTAGCGCGCGAGGACAAACGGATGCGAGCGCGTACAAGACGGCTAAGCCGTATACAAAGTACTATAACAATGATCGGCAAAACGCGAACGCGTATAGGGCGAATCGACAGTACGTAAAAAACGCGGAAGCGACCTACGATAATAGGCGCGAAGATGCGAACAATGTACCGAGTACGGTTAAGATAGAAGAATTGCCGCGAGAGGAGAAAGGGACTGCGAACAAAGAGATCGTACCGTATAACAAAGACGTAGCGCGTAGAGGGGCTAAAAACACGTCGGGGAGGAGTGATCTAGCGTCCCAATGAAAAAATGTGGCAGCCATGGAAGCGAAGAAAGTGGATTCGGATGAATCCGAGAACGAGGAGAATCGCGGTGAAGTTCACGATGAGGATAAGAAAATTGCGATTATCAGAACACAAGAGTTGTTACGCGACGTTGACGAAGTCACGCTGGAGGACCAAAACAAAGCGTTGACGAGAACAATGCCGTTTATGAGGGTGACGATAGGAGGATTAGCCGTAAAAACCCTGATAGATACGGGAGCGCAAATCTCGGCGATAACTAAGGCGTTGTACGATAAAATGACGAACGAGGGAGTGGAGATGAGAATAATTCCGATTAAAAAATTCTCACTAACAGGAGCTTTTTCCGACCGTGGTCAGCCGATCGCGCACAGGATTCAAATAAATTTCCGTATCGGTGAGGAGGAATTTACCCACGAACTTTACGTAGTCAGGAATCTACCCTACGAGATGATACTCGGTATAGATTTTCTATCCGAGAGAAAGGCAATTTTGCGTTGCGGGAAGGAATTTGCGGTAGAATTTCTCGAAAAGAGCGAACCGAGAGCAGAATTGAACGCGATAGCGATAGAGGAGGTGGACGAGATTTTGAGAATGATACTTAACGATCATTCGGAGCTGTTTAACGATGAGATCGGATGCGTGGAGCATTACGAACACGAGATCGTCATGAACGATGAAAAACCGTTTAGAGGGAAGACATATCCAGTACCGGAGGTACATCGAACAAAGGTGAAAGAACATCTGTTGGAGTTAGAGAGAGATGGCATAGTAGAGAGAGCGCAAACGCAGTATGTAAATCCGTTGGTCGTAGTGATAAAGAAGACGGGAGAAATACGTCTGTGTTTGGATGCGCGAGAGGTGAACAAGAGAATGGCGAACGACCATGATCAACCACCAACGATCGACGAGGTATTCCGACGAATCGGTGACAAGAGATACTTCACAACGTTGGACGTGGCCAAGGCATTCTGGCAGATACCGTTGAAGGAGGATAGCAAGAGATACACGGGATTTAAGTTTGACAATCAGACTTATGTGTTTAGGAGATTACCGTTTGGACTAAAAACGGCGGGTGCGTCGTTTACACGCGCGATGCAGCGTGCGATAGGCGATGAATGCGACGCGTTCACGATAGTATATCTGGACGACATTTTGATAGCGTCGAATAGTCTGGAGGAACACGTGTTTCACGTGAATTATATACTTGAACGTTTGAAGAGAGTAGGTTTTCGACTAAATCGCGAAAAGTGCGAGTTTATCAAGACCGAGATACGTTTTCTGGGACATACTTTTAACCAGATAAAGGCGGAGATGAACGAGGACACAAAGATGGCGATCCAGAATTTCGAAAGACCGAGGAACAAAAAAGCGATTCAGGCTTTTCTTGGCTTGGTGAACTGGGATCGGAGGTTCGTGAAGAATCTGGCGAGAATGACGAAGCCTTTGGAGAGGTTGTTGAAGAAAACGGAGAAATTTGAGTGGACCGACGAAACACAGAGAGCATTCACGGAGATTAAACGCGAGTTTCAAGACGCGCCGTGTTTGTTCGTGATAAGACCGGGTTTAAAATTCGGCGTTTACGTAGATGCATCGAAGTACGGTTTAGGAGCGAGACTGTACCAGTATAGCGAGAATAGACCGGAGGAAAAATTTACGGTGGCATATGCGAGCCGTAGTTTGAAAGGAGCTGAGTTAAATTACACGGTGACGGAGATCGAGTGCCTAGCACTCGTATGGGCGTTGAGAAAGTGGCACGCAACGTTGCTCGGACGTCACGTAAAAGTTCATTCGGATCACAGGGCGCTCAAGTTTTTAACAGCTTGCGCGGACGATAGCGCCAGAATAGCGAGATGGACGGCGTTCTTGCACGAATTTGACTTGGAGATATGTCACGTGCCGGGAAAGGAGAATGTCATAGCGGATACTTTATCGCGGAACAACGTGAAGAACGGATACGCGAAGAAGGAAGGAAGTACAAAGAGCATAGCGGCGATGATACAGATAGCCGATGACGAGGAAGAAACGAGACAATGGACAGAAATGATAGCGGCTGCGCAGTACGAAGACGAAGAACTGCAGCGAGAAATCGCGGAAGAACCGGAGACTCTACCGTCGAGAGAGGGTTTGGTACGCGTGAATTTAGCTAGAGGAGAACGTATAGTGGTACCAGAAGCGATAAAATGGCAACTGATAGACAGAATACATAAACATTTGTTGCATTTCGGTACGGACAAGATAAGCGATTTTGTAGATAGGTATTTTTCGATACACAATTTAGAACGCGTGGTTAGGGACGTGGTAGCGTCGTGCGAGATCTGTCAATCGACGAAATATTACACGAGACCGAGCAAGGGGTTTGAATACTACGATTTACCGGATAGGCCGGGAGAGATAATATCGATAGACTTATTCGGACCTTTGCCGCAAACTCCACGTGGAAATAAATATATTTTGGTAACGATGGATCAATTTTCGAAATTGACAAATTTGTTTCCTATAAAGAACCAAAAATTAGAGACGATAATAGACACCTTGCAGTTGGAATATTTCGGGAAAGTAGGAATACCGAGCGAAATATTGACCGATAACGGAGGTCAGTTTATAACGAATAGATGGCGAGAGTTCGCGGCGGAAATAGGGTTCTCCGTGCGCAAGACTTCGCCGTACAATCCACAAAGCAATCCGGTGGAAAGGGTGATGAGAGAGATAGGGCGTATCATTAGAGTCTACGCACACGATCGCCAGACACAATGGGATCGAATAATAAGCAGAGCCGAGAGGACGATCAACGCTACAGCGCACAGGAGCACGGGATTCATGCCTGTTGAACTACACACGGGTACCGAAGAGCAGTTAAAGATCGATCCGAGGCTAAAACCGATCGAAGAAGACGTAGAGAATCCAGAGGATGAGGAAGAAATCGTCGAACAAAGAATCGAGGAAGCCCGACAAACTTTAAAAGCGAGGGCGCGACAACGAAAGACGCAGACTGATAAACATGGTGAGGCGGAGGAGTACGAAGAGGGAAAAAAGGTATGGATAAAACTCCATCGACGAAGCGATGCGAATCGTAGATTGACGAGAAAAATACATCAAGTATACGATGGACCATACAAAATACGCCGAGAAGTACGAAGAAACGCTTACCTGATAGAGGACGAGGAAGGTAACGCTCTAGGAACTTTTAACTCGAGACAAATAAAGCCACATCGCGAAGCGAAATTGAAGCCAATAGCGCGAATAAATATGCTACGGGCTAAACAAGAGATAAGAAGAATAACACGTTCGGACGTTACAAAGTTCGTGAAAGATGTCGGAGATATAAAGGACAAACTGGAGGAGAAAGAAGATAAGAACAATGAAAATATACTTACCGATGAATCCAGCGATGAAGAGGAAGTATGCAGACCGAAGAAAGCTGAAACAGAGACAAAGAGAAATCCATTAGACAGTGATAAGGAAGGAGGGGGACGACACCCGAGAAAAAAGAAATCGCTCGTAAGCGAAAAAGGCATGCGGCATATATCCAGGCTTGTGAGACTGATTTCTGGGAGACAACCACTCGAAAACGTTGCTGGACTGGTGGAGAATCAACCGATGAAGATCCTATTCGATCATCGTGGCGAATTTAACGTGGTGACGAATGCAGCGATCGAGAAAATCGAGAACGAGGGTGGAAGACTGGAGAGACTCGGAGATTCGAAGAGTATCCCAGCGTACCTGAAAAGAGAAAAGAAAGTTAAGGTAAGAGCGGTAAAATTGAATATAATTATCGCGAATCGAGAAATTAATATCGAAGCTATGATATTAAACGGAAACGAAAAATGCGTATTATTCGGAAGACACGCATGCAAAGAGATGGGTAAAAAATTAAGCAAATTACCAGAGGGAAACGTCGAATTGACAAGGTGGGATATTCATCTCACGGAGCAAGATAGAAAACAAATGCTCAAGCAAAGAGAGAAAGAAAAGACAGAGACGGGAGCTGTAAAACGGAAAAGCACAAACAAGTCGTACAATATACACGCTAAACGTGCAAGAATTTCCGTGAGCGAAGAAATAACCAAAGAACCAAGCGACGAGGACGTCGTGATTACGATGGATGACCGGAGGAAGCGGACTGAAGCTGAGAAGGAGGACGAATCCAGGAGGACCAGAGGGACATACCAGGGGAATCCGGACGAGGTTTTGAGTAGCCTCGATACAGTGAAAGTGCGTGAAAAATCAGATAAAAGCTTAAAATCGCTAAAAAGCGAAAGCTCGAGTGATAGTGCGCGAAAAGAAAAAGTGTTAGAAATAAGAAATGTGCCATTAAGCACAAACAGAAAGAAAACTTTCGTAGAGACGTTAAAACGCGTTAGAGATAAGTTTAGCGATAAGTTAGATGATGAAACAATCATTCGGACTATACAAAGTGATAGAATTAATAACACGAACGATATAGATTTAACAGATAGGTTAAATTTATCGACAATAAATTTAGAAAACAATATAACAATGAGCGAAAGGCGAGTAGAAATACAAAAAATTAATTGTTTAAAAACAATACGGAATAAAGCGTTTAACGAAATCATAGAATTGAATGATGTAAGAAATAAAGAGAAATTAGACGATAATATGTTAAGAATTAAGAAAATTTTAGCAAAACTATGTAAAAATAAACTAGAAGCGAATAAAGATGTTGAAATAGCCGATAAGAAAAAATCGTTAGAAAAAAGCGTTATAACGACAATGAATAAACTAAGCGAGCGTCATTCTAACGAATCGAGCGTCGAAATAGCATCGAGTAACTTCGAAACTGGTAAGAACACCGAAAAGGAGAACAACAGAACAAACGAGAATGGTGAGACAATGAAGCGGAACATTTACGAACACACTAGATGGCGCGAGGGTGCGAGTTACGTGGAAAGCAGCCGGCAGGATGAAATCCAATATGGCGAACCAGCTGTCATACGAGAAACGACGTGCAATAGTGTCACAGTAACGAATAAACATATAACCGCGAAAATGAACATTAAAGAAGAGATGGAGAGGATGTACGAGGAAGAGAACATCCTTATACAAAGGATACAACAGAGAGCCAAACTGCAAGCGGTATACAAGAAGCAGCAAGAGCGTCTGAAAATATTACGAAATCTAGCAGGCAAGGATGACATCGAAGCGACATCTCGAACCGAGACGGAGATTGAAGAGATGCTGAAAAGTCACCGACAAAGAACATCGGAAGTATCGAAAGCGATATACTTAGCGTTTAGAGCCGAGGATACAGGACATACTTTTCACGCGGAAGCGAAGTTAAAGGACAAGAACAGTGAATTAGAATACGAAATAGAAGTAGTAGTATCTATGAAAAAGATAGACAAAAGTGACTGTGTGACAAAGCCTGTGAACATAAATTTAACGATAAAAGACAACACAATGGTAGGCGACGTAAACTTTATAGAACAAAAACCTAGCGAAATACCACATGAGTTAGACAGAGTGCTCGAATGTTTTGTACCGGCAAAATCGAGTCAAGACGAAGAAAGAGTACAGACGAAGGAAAAACCAAAAATAACGAGCAACGTGAGAGTCAGTATACCGAGACTAAAAATAGATGATAAGGAGAACAAAGAGAATGTAAAACCAACTAGACAATCAAAGACACGTAGCAAGAAAGACGAAAAAACAACTAAACATTCTAAGACGTTAGACAAAGAAGACAAAGGTCTGACGAAACGAACAAAAACAGACAGCGAAACGAACAAAGAACGGTATAAACAAAAGGAAAAAAGTTCGTTAGAATTATCCAACGAAGAAGACATACTGAATAATGAAATTCAGAAGTTACAGGAAAAATTGGAGAAGACTCAAAGAAAGCGTGCTTTGAGCGAGTTCAACATGAACGACAGAGACGACGAAACCGGCGAAAAGGACAGCGCCAAACACACCAGCGACGATTGGAAGGAGCCTCGTCGTTACGTGAAGTCCCGTCGAAGCTCCTTGGGAGGGGCTATGAAGCCGGAGGCTTCACGACTAACCTCTGACCTCGACTCCAGGGAGACGACCGACATGGAGGGCGATAAGGTGCTGCCAAGTACCGAGGAGAGCCCGGTGGCGCTTACGACCGTGACGGTGTCGGAGGATAGCGGCACAGAGGCGGTACAACCAGAGACCAAGAACAAAGGGGAGGAAAACGTGCAGATCTGCGAGGAGCATTGTTATCCAGCGACGCAGACTGTCCAGGAGGAGATGGACGTCCAGCCGGACGGGGACCATCCGTGAGAACAACGAGATCGTGCGAGCTTGAGCGCGGTATGCGTTGTGTACGCGACCGAGATCTTTATATGTATTTTATTTTTATTTTTACGCGTATAGCGTGATCTCCTTTGTGTGATATATTTTTGTTTTGTTGTTAAGGCCACGGATGTGTGCGAAAAAGATTATTTTGTTAGCGTGAAAGAAGCGCAGGGATCTTGCTCCCGATATTATGTATTTTCTTTTGTGTGCGATGAGAAAGCACTTTATGTATGCCGAAGACTGTTATTTCCTTTTGTGTGCGATGAGAAAGCACCTTATACATGCAGAGACTGTTATTTTCTTTTACGTGCAATGAGAAAGCACGATTTATATGTATGGAAGTCTGAATTTCTTTGTGTGCCATGACAAGGCACTCGTTATACGTATAAACTTTTATTTTCTTTTGTGTGACATAATAGAGCACACTTTGTATGTATAAATATTTCTATTTTCCGTTGCGTTCCTTGAGAGAGCATTTATGTATGTTTATTTATAAGTATATAGCGATCCCTTATTGTACGCATCGTTGTGTGAGAAGAATGGAAGCCATTCTTTTGTGATAACAAAGGAATGGACGAATGCGCATGCGCCGAGCCGACGAATGGCGCAGGACGATGAGTGGGGATGTGTATATAAGGCCGTGCGAGCAGAGCTCGCTCTTTTCTGGTGGGATGTCACGCGCGCGCTCTTTTCTGGTAGGATGTCACGCGAGCGCTCTCTTCTCTTACGGAATAGTATCTCGAGCGGATATGCGCGATCGCACAAGTAACGCGTAATCGCGTGTCGAATTATACATACGGTGAAACCGCGAGCTCACGCGAGTTAATTAATTAAGCCGAACGACGCGTGGTAGTTGCGTGTGACGCGTGTGAATGCTGAGTGCGCAGTACGAGTCTGTAGACCAAAGATATATATTTTATTTATTTATTTTGTTATAAATATATTTAATATATTAAATATTAACGAGAAATCATTAACCAATCCCGCGAGTGAGAGAATTCCTGGTGATTTCCATAATCGAGTGTTTCCGGTGGTTCCTGTCATCAAGGGGCTGTTAATCGTGTGTCCACGAAGTCCTGAAACATAGAGAAATATATTAATTAGTGGTGAAACGTCGTTAGTGGCGAAAAAACCGGTTTTAGTGAATTGCGTCATTGTACATGACGCAACAGGCTCGCCGCACAAAGGAAAGTGGGCGGAGCTAAAGTAACCGTTGGCGGCCATATTGCTGACGTGACGTGAGGAGGCGTGGCTTCTGAAACAAAGGTAGCTGTTAACAACGGAGGCCGACGACAAAGAAACCGACTCATAAAGGGAACACCGACACAGGGGAGCGGAAAACAACGCGCTAACAAGGAGAAGAGCACACACCTTGCTTATTAAGGGTCAAGTAAGCTGGCGACCGTTAGAAAAAGGTAGGAGAACCGAATTAAGATAAAATCCGTGTCGAACTCTCGTCTATTGTCCGGTCACAACCTTACATAAAAAACCTAAGCGAAAATTTAAATATCGCGCTTAACAAATGTGGCCTCGAATTAGTGTATACGATTCCAAAAAGACTTAATAATTTAATTAAGAAAGGTAAGGACAAGATTGATGGAATTCATAAAACTGATGTCGTATATATGATTAAATGTAATGATTGTGATGCGACATATACGGGTCAAACGAAAAGACAACTAGTTACACGTGTAAATGAACATTGCAGAGACATTAAAAAGCATCCCAGTAACCACAGTGTAATTAGCAAACACCGGTCTACATACGGACATGATTTTAATTGGAATGAACCAAAAGTTTTACACTGTGAGAAACATAGAAAGAAGAGAGAGATTGCTGAGATGTTCTTTATAAAAAAGTTCAACAACAATATTAATCTCCAAAAAGGCACAGATAATTTAAATCCGATATATGACACGTTAATACACAGAGTATGATTATTATTTTTGGTTTTTTGTAATGTTTGTTCCTATTTCTTTGCAATGTTTATATTATTTGACGCGAGTCTTGGTAATATTATATACTTGTCTTCAGTTTCGACATTAGTAACATCACGGCTTTCATTTTGACAACTTGAAAGGTAACATTCTCAAAAATATCCTGTACTTTACATCACGAATTTGCGGTTCGTTTCTTACTGTCAATTTGTTAATTTTTTATAGAAACACTTGATAAGAGCCCGTACCCAAGGGCCGAAACGTTGTGTTGAATTTTTTGTATTGGCCAGTCAGGTCGAATTTAATAAATCACCTTTTAAAAATATATATATCTAAGTTTGTACTATCTACTATAATTTTCATATATTATATTTTCATATAATTATAATAAGTTTAAACTCTACTTTTGAATATATATATATATATATATAAAATATATATAAAGTTTATATTTATTTTTGTCCCTAATAGATATTTATTATAAATATATGATATATATAGCACACACAGATATATTATATATATATATATATTTATAATAAAATATAATAAATCGTAGTTATATATAGAGAAATATTACTTCTCTATATATAACTATGTTTCTACTATACATCATATATTCATATATCTATATATTATATATATATATATATATATATATATGATTTCGTATCTTCTTTCTCTTATTGTTAGTCACTCACTCTGTCTCTTTCTAATCTCTTGCTTATTATATATGTATGTATCGCTCTGTTGCTTTCTTACAAGCTCGTCTAAACATTTTCATCTCCGTTCGTTCTCTTTCGTGAAAAAATGATCGAGAAAACTATTATATAATTACGAAGTATGAAAAATAAATGTAAAAACAAGTTCGCGTAATAGAATGTGGGCGCAATGATGTCCACATCCTATTACATGTACAAACTTGTTTATACATCTATCTCACACTTCGTAATTATATAGTTTTTTCGATTACTTTTTTACAAAAGGGAACAAACGGAGATGCAAATGTTTAGACGAGCTTATAAGAAAACAACAAGCAATATATAATAAGCGAGCGATTAGAAAGAGAACGTATAACTAAGAGAAAGAAGATACGAGAGAGTGTAATGATATTAGTGCGTACTGCGTACATGTATACTGACGTATACTATTCTATACGCGACACAGAAGAGATAAGGATAGTGAGATAAGATATTGTCTCTCCTTGTTACACAAACAAATTGCAGCTCTATCTATTGCGACATCACGTAACTAATCTACTGCTCTGTTTTACTCTTGAGCCTCGATCTCGCACACATATGCACAAAAATTTTGCGCACTCTAATCTTTTTTACTAGGCTTCTAAACTCATTTCTAAAAGTTCACTTATATTCCTTCATGCAATTCCGAGTGGGGACCGATCTCATTTTGTACGTACAAACTGCAAAACTTTTATATTAAGCAAGTATTGTTTCGACCTGACGTCAGAAGCCGATAAAAAACTATATTTTAGTAATTTTATTTATTTTTATTTATTTTATTTATTTTATTTATTTTTTAGGGTTTTTAACATAAAATCGGACAGCCCCACTTTGTTACTATGTGTACTTTAATCATGGAAAAGCATTTATTATACTATTCAACCAATAAAAAGATTTGCGTGCGCAAAAAATAATCGTTTCGGTCGGTAAAAATGGTCACTCCGGCATCCCCTTAAGCCATAGATGCAGCAATCTTTTCATAACACCTAAACAAACTAGATGCATGTAATCTAGTGGAATTTGTGAAACCATAGCAATTGATAATTTTTCTAATAAGAATTTCTTATGTGATGTTCATTTTGAGTTGGATTTATAAATGTTTCGTTTGTACATAAAATACAATCAGTTTCAGGAAAAATGACTTTATTATTTAAAAAATCGCCTTCTTGTACACATCTGGAACATGAAAAATATCCAGTATGACCTTCCGTATATATAATAAATGATCTAGCCGGAACGTCATTTATTATTGCATTAATAACAACTTTATATGTTTCATTGTAAACAGTTGTACCACGTTGAAAAAGTACAATACATTCATTTACAAAATCAGTTAGAAATTCATTAGCATCAGTAGGCTTGCACATATCATGATATATTCCAATTTTGAAAAGCTTTGTATAAACATCAATTTCCTCAATAGATGCCATAATAGGCCAAAATTGACTACCAGAACTTTTGGACAGTTGCAAACCATCTATATTTAAATTTAATATTATTTCCTTTGTTTTTAGAAAGAGATATATTTTTATGGATCGCTCCAGAGCAGAAGAAAGGCCAAAGTGTATATGTATAATGACCATTATCTATAACTTTAAAATTTACGGACGCAATTTTGTGGGGTTTGAAGTAAAACTCTGACATCACTAGGCAATTCTACATGACCGTGTTTTCTTAGAATCAAAAGTAATTTGTTAGCAGTTATGTGAAATGTTATTTTCCATTATTAATCTTTGTAAATCTATTTGTAAAGTCGTTTTATCCATACAATCTGTGACATCTTTAAATGCACAGGAGTGTCATTTTGTGATTCAATACGATGTTCTTTATGTTTCCTTTCTACATGAGACTGTGATTCTAATAATGCATCTAATCCGTTTACATCTTTCGGGAATGCAACATTTACTGCTTCATGTACCGATTCATCTATCGCTTCATACCGGAGAAAGTGCTACGTTCCGAACAATTGATTGAAACAAACAAGAATCTTCATGGCAATGTAATTCATAATTTATTAACTGATTCTCTTTCGTTTCTTACAAAAATACCGTACATCCTTAGGCATGATGCAGGCAAGTTGTGGTCACTCAGAGATAAAATGCTATAAAAATGTTACATTAAAAAACGAAAAAATTAGTTTGAATTTACAAACGAAAAAATTAGTTTGAATTTACTAATGCTTAAATTCACAATTTTTTAATTTAAGATCAAAGAATCACACAAGTATCCATTTAATAGTAAAATACAATTATATTTAGAAATTACTTTTAACGTGTTATATTCTATAGACAGCATTAATCATAGAAAAATGATAAAAACCATATCTCATAATACTTTTAAGCATTTTGTCATATTTTACATTTATGAAGATTTTTGAAAAAATATCAATTTTTTCAGATTTTTAAAATTTTGCTCAGAATTATGGAATAAGAAATCTTAGAATGTTTCAAAAGAATATATTACACACACTAATACAATACTAACCAACATAATAATGTGATATTTGGAGGAGTATAGAGTCGTTACGGTTTCCGTGAATTGGATCGTATAGAAAAAAATTTAATTTTACATAAATATCACATTATTGTATTAGCTATGAAGTCAAAACTTATGTAAAGCTTCTTTTTTCAAGATAAACTTACTTCGTAGACAGCTAAATCAATGCCGGCGTAGGGAAGTATTCCTATCAAATTAGGTATATAGCCTCTGTATTTGCCCTTTTTTCGCAATGCGAGTCTTGTCTTCAACACCTGCAAGTTTAAATTGTTATACACTTTTACTCATATTTTTATAGTTTATTCTACACAAATAATAACTCAATTTTTATATTACATAACCGTAAGGACAGGATGTCAGCAAACTGCCATCAGAAATTTGACAAAGCCTGCTGACATGCTGGCATAGCAGCCAGCAGATTGGTTGCACAAATCGTGCAGGATTTGCAGCTTCTGTTCGTTTTCTGCCGCCAATCTGCTGACGTAGCATGTAAGCATACTCTGTACAGTAGCATTACATGCTACTCTGTAGCATGTAAGCATACATCTGTCGATTGACAGATTCATGAGCTTATTGATGCGGATACAAATTGCTATATATGGATCTGGGAATCTGACCGAATTTGCTGCTAATCTGCCATCAAAATGCTAGCATTTTACTATCTGGGAAGTTCTAGGTTATCCGTAGTTGCGAAAGCATAGCAAATGCAACGCATTCAATGACATTTTACATGCGGGTTTCACAACTGTAAAGATATAACCTAGAACTTGTGTAGAATAATGGTGAATTATCTAATACCTAGTTCAAAAATATTATGTTAATTAAACATGGAAGTATTTTCCATAATTTTATATAACGTTTGATAAACGATTACTTAAAAAAGCAAAAGGATTACCTCTGATACAGCTCGACTCTCCGCGTGGTATCGCCGCTAATCAGCACGAACACTATGCGCATATCTCTCCGCGCATCACGCGATCGTGGCACCAATGGGCGCAGCCGCAGCTACTGCGCGCGCAAGGCGCCAGTACGCATAACACTCTGGAAGAAGACAGGATCGGAGTTATGCCTAATACATCAAGGCAGGAATAAAGCCGTTTTACATTATGTTATATAACATTAATATAAGATCAACGTAACAGTTGTTACATAACACGCAACATTGCAGTTATATTAATGCTTATTTATTATAACATATAAATAACGGAGCAACATAATAGTTCCATAACCTAGTTACATACTTATATTGTAATAATAAAGTAAAGTTATATAACTTTAATATGTTGCTACAGTGTAACATCTGTTATATTATATGTTACTTCTGTTATATAGCATTTATATTCAGTGTTTGGTGGGCCAGCTATTCATATTATCATTAAGCTTGTATCAAGCATATAGAAAACATATGCAGTAAAACTTAAGCAAATCAACTAATCACAGTAGTAAGGTCATGGCTGCCTTACTACTATATTGTGATTAATCGATTCGTTTATTGCTTAAGTTTTCTATGCCATGGGCCTTAGATTATGCATTGAAGATTGAGATTACACTTGATTAATCAGAACAAAAGAAAACATTTCTTTGTCCTAATTGGTCAAATCTCATCTAATCATTTTAATGCATAATCAGATACGGGCATTATATGCGGCAAAGAGCAACTCGATAGCTAATCAATCAATTTTTTCTTTTAAGTTTCTGCAATTTTTTACAAACATTTATATGAGCAATATAGTAAATTGTAAAAGTTGTAGATTATCACGAAAATCAAAACTATTTATAACTTTCTACAATATACTACGTAATATAGTTGTAGAAAATCACAACCTTCTACATAAATTTATGAAAAACTACAAATATAGCCCAAATCGCGTAATCACGTAAAAATTATGTAGAAATAAAAGTTGTAGTTTCATCATAAAAAATTAGTTTTCGCATAAAAAGTTGTAAAACTATTTCCTTCAGGAATGCCATATTGCTATCTTCTTCGTATTAGATATAAGATTGGTTGATCTTTTTGTGCATATGCATTATGTCCATATCAGACTACGCATTGAAGATTAAAGATTAAAGGAAATTAATTGGAATTTGACTAATTAGAATGAAAAAGGCTAAAATTTCTTTCTTCTGATTGGTCAAACTCCAACCTTTAGTTTTCAATCTTCAACTGCTTAGGCTGATACGGGCTTCACAGACTTTATGCATCTCTGCAAATTTGTTTGGATAGGCCTCTAATCTTCAATGCATAGTCAAAATACAAACTTAAAGATAATATAAAAAGCCGGTTGGGGCTTCCGTTTCCGGTTGTGTAAGAGTGTGGTCGTGTGTGAGTTAGTGGTGATATAAGAGAGGAGTAAGTGAGTGAGAGTGCGAGAGAGAGTGAAAAGAGAGGCGATATTGAAGGTAGCATAGAGGAGCGAGAGAGAGGGAGTGTGAGTGGAGGCTAGAGTGTGTACAAAAGAGAGCTACAGTGGAGTAAAGTACAAGAGAGGTTAGGTACTAGATAGTACTGGGCGGTTGACAGAGAGCTTGTAGCATAGAGTATATAATAAAGAGCGAGTAAAGCGAGATCCATAACGGCACGGAGTGAGGAGCATAGAGCAAATAATACTAGGTGGGGAAGTGGGACTGGAGACAGCACAGAGCGCGGAGCATAGAGTCGGGAATATATAGTGGGGAAAGTGGGAGCCGGAGGGCGGTACGTAACGCGGAGCATAGAGTAAGCATTATAGAGTGGGCTAAGTGAGTTATACAGCAAGATTTAAGTATATAAAAGTTAGATAGATAATGGCAGACGAATTGAGAAAACTGACGGGCGCGGGAAAAGGAGGAAGAAAAGGTGGAGAAAGGAGCGGAAGTATAAATAGTATAGAGGAATTATGGAAAAAGAAGAGAGAAGATATGGAGGGGGAAGAGGGGATAAGAAAACAAGAGGAATGGTCTTTTAGAGGGGGGAAAAGATTGCAAAGATCACCGGAGAAAAAAACTATAGCAGGTTTAGAGAAGGAAAAGGGAGGGTGGGATGTTATAAAGAAAGAATGGATGCGAGAGATGAAAAGAGTTATAATGGAGGCAAACGAAAAATTGAAGGAAGAATTGAGAGGACAGGGAAGAGTGATCAGGGAAGAATTAGAAAATTTGAAAAGTCAAATGAGGGAAAAGGAAGAAGTGTGGGAAAAAGAAAGGGAGGAGATGAAAGGGAAAGTAGAGGAGTTAGAAAGAAAATTAGAGGAGGTGAAATTAGGGATGAGGGAGAAAATGAGGTTAGAGAGGGGAGAGGAGAATGAGAGAAAAGAGTGAAAGTGGTAGAGAGAAAATTAGAAATGAAGAAAAGAGAGGAGAAGGAAAATATACTGTAAAAAGGTATTAAGGGAGGGGAAGATGTGATAGAAAAAGAGGTGGAGGGAATAATGAAGGAAGTAGGAGTAGTTACAGATCTAAAGGGAATAAAAAGAATAGGAGGAGGAAAAGAAGGTGAAGGGGGGATAGTTATTGTAAAGATGAGAGATTTGGGACAGAAGAAAGAGTTAATGATTAAAAAGAATAAGTTAAGAGAGAGAGGTATCAGGATAGAGGATGATATGACATGGAGAGAAAAAAAAATGAAATGGAAGTTAGAGGATATAGCTAGACAGGAGAGGGGAAAAGAAAAAAGGGTATGGACAAGCTATGGGAAGTTATAGATAGAAGGAAAATGGTGGTTTTGGGATGAGGAAAAAGAGATGCTAATTAACGGTGCGGGTGAATGTTGGGTGAATAAGGGGGAAGAATAAGGAAGCTTATAAAGGGGCAAGGTGAGAGGGAGAAAGAAGGGGAGAAGATTGGGAAAGAACAAGAGGGTGGAGAGATTGATAATTGGAGAAGAGGGAAGAATAAAGGAAACGAGGGAAGGAATATAGAAATAAGCAAGAGAAGGGAGAGGATATGGAAAATAGCATTTTGGAATGTAGCGGGCGTCGATAATAAGGACAAGGAATTCTGGGAGGGAGTAGAGGATTGGGATGTAGTAATTTTGATGGAAACGTGGTTGGATAGAAAAGGATGGGAAAGGATAAGGGAGAGGTTACCAGACAGATTCACTTGGAAGATGCAATTAGCAAAGAGAAAGAATAAGAAAGGAGCTTATGGAGGAATGTTATTGGGAAATAAAAAGGATGTGTTAATAAAGGAGGAAGGAAGTAGGGAAGAAGAAGAAGGTAGAATGGAATGCACGGTGAAAATTGGTGAGATGAGATGGAGAGTAGTGGGGGTGTATGTAAATGAAGATATGAAAAAACAGTTGGAAAGTTTAAAGGATTGGATGGAAGAGAAGGATGTGGGAGTAAAAACAATAATAGGGGGAGATTTTAACGCGAGAACGAGGGAGGAAGGAGGATGGATAGAAGGGGAGGAACAGGAGGAAGATGGGAAAGGTAGGAAATCAAAGAGAATTAACGTAGAAGGAAAGAGGTTGATTGAGTGCTTAGAAGAAAGGGGATGGACGATTCTAAATGGGAATATAAGAGGGGACGAGGAGGAATTCACATACACAGGGGGAAGAGGTGAAAAGATTTATAGATTATATAATAGGTGATGGGGAATTAAAAGAGAGCATAGAAAGAATGGAAGTGGAGAATACAGTGGACTCGGATCATCACCCAATTGTAGTTTGGATAAGAGGAGAGGTAAAGGAGAAAGAGAAAAGTAGAGAGGTGAATAGAGTGGCAATAAGAGGGATATGTAATGAGGAAGGTAGAGTAGAATTTAGGAAGAAAATAGGAAGGTTGGAGGGAGAAGTAGATGGGGTCCAGGAGGAAATTGGAAGGGTAACAAAGATAATAAGGAAAACAATAGAGGATTGCGAAAAAAAAATAAGAAAAGATAGAGGGAACAAAAAGGGTTGGTGGGATGAGGAGTGTAGAACAAGGAAAAGAGTAGCGAGAGGAGAGTTGAGGAGATGGAGGAAGGAGGGAGGAGATGGAGAAAGGTACAGGAAGAGCAAAAGAAAGTATAAGGAATTATGTGAGATAAAAAAGAACGAGGAAAAGGAGAGATTGATTAGGAAGATAGGGAAGGCAAGAACGGAGGGGAAGGTATGGGACCTAGTTAATAAAGTGAGGAAGAAAAGGAAAAAGTTTAGTGAGGAGATAAAAATGGAGGAGTGGAGGGATTACTTTATGAGTTTACTGGGTGGAGTAGAGAGTTAAAGGAACAAGAAAAGAGACTGGAAGGGAGGGTCAGGAAGAAAAGGAAATAGATTGGGAAGAAATAAAAAGTGCAATTAGGAGAGCAAGGTAAGGCTTGTGACCGTGACTATTTTATTGAATACTTAAATAGTTAATGAATCAAGGAGTCGTTATTAGGGACTTGCGGCACACCTTCGGCGCGATATACGGAAGACCGACCGGTATGTCGAGCGAGAAAATAACACAAAAGTTGGGCGCCAGGCGCGACAATCCGCGCCATCGGAAACGAACTTTAAGAAAATCACGAATACTGCATCGGTCAAAAATCGCGACGGGAAATGCGCGGCTACTCAGATGACGAAAATGGCAGAGGGGGGTGGTCCTTTCGGGCGGGACGGGAGAGAATCGAGAGAGGCACGAATAAAGTTTTGACACACAGAAATAGATTGAAAATATAATATATTAAACAGTCGTTTAAAGAAGAATAATATGATTGAGAAATAATAAGAAAAGAACTGTGTACGACAAATAGTCAGAAGAAAGGTACTTGAAAGATAATATAGGAGAGAACATGATAAAAGAAACAATAATAAGATAGATAAATCGTAGTATTCTGGCCAGATTTGTCGGCCGCACGGCTTCCCGCGACCGAGCGCAAGGTATCGGGTTTCACGCGCGAGCCGAAAGTCAATTCTACGGCGGAGATGATTTTACCGCGACTCGAGGCTTATCCGAGCCTCGGCAGCGAAGAAAATTATTCCGTGGGCCGACAATTAACTTGCGCTCGCCCGCGTGTAATACCGAGCAATCACAATCTCAACGGAAATATATAAAGGCGCTTCGCAGCAGCCGTATTCGTCGTACTAATAATCTTCGCAATTATAATCAATAAGTTTCGCGGAATAACGTGTCGATTTGTTCGGAATTACACTCTAATAATACGGCCTTAAGGGCTTCGGCTCATTATCTCATACAAGAACACGGATAGTAATAATTCGCGAGTTCATGCGAATATTCGAAAGCGACGAAGGAAATACAATATATTACGCGACATAGACACTTTCGATAACGCGCAGTCAGAAATAATCGACAACCGTAAATACGCGCAACAGACAAAGCGGTTTCGTGTACGAGCTCGCAATATACAGAGATTATTCAGATACAATCAAGGCAACAAAATAAATACGAAAACGATAATGATTGATAATGACTGTCGGCGGCAAATGATCTCGGGAGAGAGAGTACTCACACGGATCCGTCGGCTCGGATGAGTCGTTTCGCCGATCTACTGCGCAATGACTCGAAATAACCAAAATCAGGTAAAATAACGATATGAAAACCTTACTTACGAAGCGCGAAAGCCCCAAAAAGGAGATACGGCACTGTATCCGAAGTGCGGACCCGAATTTCCATGCCGGATGAAGCCGGATCGAAGAGGAAATCGACCACGGATGCATCCCGCTAGTAAAGGATAAGGAGGGCCGGATACAGTCGTACGCTGCCGCAACTAAGGTTTTCCGAAGCCTGGAGCTAATAGGAAGCGAGCAAGGGGGCCTGAGATTAGAAACACGGAAATCGTAAGGACCCTCAAGGCCGCGCCACGGCCCTGCGTAACACGGGAGCGCCACACGTGGCCTTTCAAATATTAATGTGCCGGCGTGTCTCCTGCGGGCCTACCCTTCGTTACTGTTCGGCGGACCGACGTACGGAGCGGAGACCTAATTTTTCGCTGCGTTGATAAGGACCTACGAGGGTTACTACCGGTGAGACTGACGTCGACTGATTGTAAAGCCGCCAAATTACGAGTAAGGTTCGGATAAGTCGCGCCCTTGAGCCATCGCTGTATAAGATATATATGACGGTTTTAACGGATAGATTAAGAGAGGAGGTGGAAAGCAAAGGAATAATTCCGAAAAATCAAGCTGGTTTTAGAAAAGGAATGGGAACAATAGATCAAATATATACGTTAAATTATCTCGTGAATAGCTGGGAAGGGGGAAGGGGATGGTAGCACTATTTATTGATTTAAAGGCGGCTTTTGATTCGGTGGATAGAGAGGTGCTGATAGAAGGAATGAGGGAAAGAGGAATAAGAGAAGGATTAGTGGAGAGAATAGACAAAGTATTAAGGGAGACGAAAAGCAGAGTAAGGATATGAAAACAAGGGGTATGACAGGGCTGTCCTCTTAGTCCAATGCTGTTCAACATCCTAATAGCGGATATAGAGGAGGATATGGAAAAATGGAAATGGGGTGGGCTGAAACTGAAAGACGGGAGGATCTATACCTTGATGTACGCTGACGATTGTAGTAATGGCAGAAGAGGAACATGGAATGAAGGCACTAGTAAGCAGATTGGAAAGGTACTTGGATAGGAAAGGACTGGAAATAAATGTAGAGAAGACGAAAGTGATGAGGTTTAGGAAAGGAGGAAGGAAAAAGAAAATATACTGGAGGTGGAAAGGGAAAAGAATAGAAGAGAAGGAGTAAAAATATCTGGGGTACACATTCAAGGTAAACGGGAGTCAGGAATTACACATAAAAGAAAGAAGCAGGAAAGCGGCGATCGTAATGAGGGAAGCCTGGGGTATAGGTAAGAGAATATGGGGAAAAAATTGAGAGCGAAGGATATGGCTATATGATACGCTGCTTTGGACAGTGATGGGATATGGGGGGATGGAAGAGATTCATGAGAGATTTTTAAAATGGTCTATGGGAGTAGACTGGGAGGACACCGGGGTATATGGTGAGAGAGAAGCTGGAAAGATGGGAGATGAGGGGAAGAAAGGGAAGAAAGGCTTGGGATTATGAGAGGAGGCTCAATGAGGGGAAAGGAGGTGAATTGGCGAGGTTATGCAGAGAAGAATTGAAGGAAAGATGGAGGAGAGGAAAAATTGTAGGAAAATGGGAGCAAGAGAGGATGGAATTTTTCAAAGACAGGGAGGTGAATGGAGGAGAGGAAGTAAGTGAATATGAGAGATTAGAGGAACGAGATAGGTTAAGACAAAGAGAGGAAAGATGGGAAAGAATAAATGACTCAAGGTATAACAGGTGGTACAAGGAAATCAAAGAGCAAGGGATTCCGGAGTATCTTAAGAAAGGATGGTCGGAAGGAAGATGGAGGAGAGTAATCAGGTATAGGCTAGGTAATGAGTTGAGAGAGGGTTTATACTGGGAAAATGAAGACAAAAGAAGATGTAGGATATGTGATAGAGAAGAAGAAACATGGAAACACGTATGGGAAAGATGCTCGAGAGGATCGGAGCGGAAGGAGGGGTCGTGGCAAGAAATAGGAAGGAAGTTGTTGGGAGGTGAGGGGGAGGGGGAGGCTTGGATAAAAGAAGTAGAAGAGTTAAGAGGGATGGAGGAGAGAAAGGAGAGGGAAATGGACTGTGCAGGGGGAGTTACGAGACAGAAGATTCTAAGGATAATGAGTTAGGGAAAAGAGGAGAGATAGGAGGATGAGTGGTCGGGGAAAATATGAAGAAGGGAAGGAGAGAGGGAGAGAATTTGAGAATAAATGAAAGAAAAGGATGAAGGAGAGGAGAAAGAGAGAGGAATGGTAAATGGTGGAAGTAACAGAGTGAGTTTGTGAAAATGAAGAGAAAAAGAAAGGAGGAAGCGGGAGTAAAAGAAAGAAAGGAAGTGAGAGAAAGGTAGAAAGGAAGAGAGAGAATGAGAAGATGAATGAGAGTGTGAAAGACATAAGAAGGAAGCGGAAGCCATGCGTAGATAGCTAGGTAGATGGCGAGCGAACGTGTGTGTGTGTGTGTATGTAGGTAGGATAGGTAGAATTTAGAAATAGCGGCCGAATTCTTAGTAATAAGTTAGTTTTTTAAGATAGTCTAAGCTAGATGTAAGATTTCGCAAAATTTAGCATATAAGTTAGCTGTAAGTTTGTTAGAATATGTATATGTATATGGAAACAGAGGCCATTGTAACTCCGAAGGGAATCAATAAAGCAACCATAACCGTAACCATAAAAACCGGTTGCCTTTACTTTCTACTTCATTTATATTTAGAATGTAGAAAAAGCACCGAGACAGCGAAATATCGAAAAATATAAGTTTTATGAAAAAATATTTCAGACAAAAATTGGAAAGTTTAAAAAGTTGTATTTACTGATTTTATCAGTTTAATCTTGGGTGGCGTCGCCAAGATCAGAACAAGATCATCTTGAATTTTTTAATGGAACCACGTTATTTTTGTTATGTAAATCAATTTCCCGCAATATTCTACATAAAAAGTTATAAGGGTAGGATGGTCAGAAAGTGAATAATTTACAAGATATTTTATATTTTAGTTTGACATATATGTAATCTTACGTAAACTATGAAATATTTACTAAAAAAATATTCATTTTTCGATGATAATATATATACAGAGGAAAAAGTATGGAAACCTTTAAATACCTCGGAAACTACGCATTTTAGAAAGAAATGTTTCATACAAAAGTTGTAAGATTGAAAAAGGTCTACTTATTGATCTTATCAGTTTGACCTTGGATGGCGTCGCCAAGGTCAGGACAAGCTCACCTTGAATTTTTTAAATGGGACTCCCTATTTTTATTTCAAATTCTTGTAGCCCTCGTCGAGACGTTTCCAAAACACTAAAATAAAGCTTCTTTTGGTTAAGAATTTCCTGAGATATTTAAAAAATTTTCATGATACTCTTTAATACAAAATATGAAATATCTCGTAAAGTAAAGGAGGAGGATCCGGCCATCTTACGCAAGATCGAAGGAAGATCTACTTTCTCAAAATAAAACGAACAATGTAAATAATTAGAGAATAATTCTCTAATAATTAGAGAGCTATTCAAAATCAGTTGCTTTCACGACTACTCAGTATCAGTCGCTTTCACGGCTATTCATTATCAGTTGTTTTCACGGCTACTCATTATCAGTTGTTTTCACAGCTACTCATTATCAGTTGTTTTCACAGCTACTCAGTATCAGTCGCTTTCACGGCTACCCATTATCAGTTGCTTTCACGGCTACTCATTATCAGTTGTTTTCACAGCTACTCAGTATCAGTCGCTTTCACGGCTATTCATTATTAGTTATTTTTACGGCTACTCAGTATCAGTTGCGTATTTATTCTTTAGTTATTAGAGTACATACTTTACATTGTTCGTATTATTTTGTCAAAATGCAACGCCTTACTGAACGTGAACGAATATCTCTCTTGATAATGAGAGGATGAGGAAACAGACAAAGGTCATACAATGATGTTAGGCAGCTCTTCAATGCAACGTTCCGGAATGAAAATACAAGTATCTCGAAATCTACGATTCACAAAACAATTCGACGTTTCGAAGAAACTGGTAGCGTTAAAAATCGCCCAAAAACAGGAAGACCAGCAAGAGCAACAAATCCCGAGAAGTCATTGGATGTTTTGCAATCCTTTGTGGAGAATCAACATAGTTCCACCCGCAGAATAGCTGAAGAACATGAAATAGATCAGAAGTCGGTTTGCAAAATATTAAAACAGAATAAATTCCATTCATACAAGTTCATCTAGTACAAGAGCTGAATGAAGACGATTTTGATCGACGTCTAGAGTTTTATGAATTAATGATGGAAAGAATAGATGCAGAACCTGATTTTCTTTACAACATAGTTTTTTCAGACGAAGCAACGTTTCAAATTAACGGTAATGTTAATCGACACAATTGTAGATTTTGGTCGGATACAAATCTTCATTGGATGCTGGAATCTCATACTCAATATCAGAGTAAAGTAAATGTTTGGGCAGGTATTTTAAATAATACTTTGATAAGTCCATTCTTTATTGAAGGAAATTTAAATTCTGCAATATACGAGGATATGTTGAGAAACCAAATAATTCCTGCGATAAGGGCCATTGTTGGTGAAGACATTGAGAACACTTGGTTCCAACAGGATGGTGCTGCGCCACACTATGGAAGAAATGTTCGTAATTATTTGAACGAAGTTTTCGCTGAACGATGGATAGGGAGGAGAGATCCGATTGAGTGGCCAGCTCGATCGCCAGACCTCTCACCTCTCGACTATTTTCTATGGGGCTATCTGAAGAGTAAAGTTTATGTTACAAAACCACAAACTGTACGGGATCTACGTCGTCGAATCCTTGATGAAGCTGCGCTCATTCCCAGGAATTACATTAGGAACGCTACTTCAGGATTTTACAATCGACTAGCACACTGTCAAACTGTGAATGGTGAACACTTTGAAAATTTGTTATAAACTTGCTTTGAAAAGGTGGATCCTTCCTCGATCTTGCCTTAGATGGCCGGATCCTTCCTCGATCTTGCCTTAGATGGCCGGATCCTTCCTCGATCTTGCCTTAGATGGCCGGATCCTCCTCCTTTACTTTACGAGATATTTCATATTTTGTATTAAATAGTATCATGAAAAATTTTTAAATGTATCAGGAAATTCTTAATCAAAAGAAGCTTTATTGCAATGTTTTGGAAAGCACTCGAGATAAGCTACAAGAATATGCAATGTAAAATAGGGGGTTCCATTAAAAAAATTCAAGGTGACCTTGTCCTGACCTTGGCGACGCCATCCAAGGTCAAATTGATAAGATCAGTAAGTAGAACTTTTTCAACCTTACAACTTTTGTATGAAACATTTCTTTCTAAAATGCGTAGTTTCCGATGTATTTGGGGGTTTCCATACTTTTTCCTCACCCTGTATATCGATAGTAATATATACCTAAATATCGATTTCTCGATCTCACCTCAATATTTTTATGCACAAAATAATGAAAGGAATCAATTGGTGTAAAAAAACAGTGATTTTGGCGGCTTAGTATGTAAAAAAGGTACGCTGTGGTTTCTGGTACGCAGAGTGATGACAAGTTTCTTCTAGTTATTTATTGTTGGCTATATGCATTATGTACAGGCTATATAATTATCTTTGGATTTGCATGTGTGGCCCTGAAAAGGGCCGATTGATCAAAAGCATTTCGCCCTTAATTAGGCTGACGTTTTTCTCGCCACGAGATGTGAGGTGAGGTAGAAGTCCAACGGATTGATCCGAGCTGTCGGGATGGTCGTGGCCTAGTTGGTATGGGGGCTGCGCGGCGGAAGGCCGGAGACGTCCCCGGTGGTGTACAGCTCCGGACGGTTGGCTCTGGATAACTTGGCTCCGTCTGTATCGCTATGGAACGCTGCGGCGCTTCCTAGTCACTGTCAGACTGTACCAACTGGTCGCACATCGGGGATTGTTCGCACTGGGTGCCCCGATGTACTCTGCTTTGCGGGCACGTCTGTGTTCCCGTGGCCGAGGTCCTGGCTGGAGAAGGAGGCAAGGGTGATAGAAGCCTCGAAATCCCCCAATCCTCTCGTGGTGAGGTGTATCGCCTGACTCTTACGTTCCACGTCGCGAGGGTGGATCGAGGCGGCCGTGTGAATCGTACCGGAGGCACCTCTAGTGGATGGAGTATCCACTGCTGGAGGCTCCAGCTAATGTGACGTGCTCTCCGGACGAACTGATAGTCTGCCTCGTCTTTCCCTGTTCGCTGCTCGGGGCCTGGTGACTTGGGGCGGCGGCTGCTGTGACCGTGGGCGTGACGGCGATTTGAGTTTCGTTGGTGGCAATGTGACAAGGAAAAAAGTCAAGCGAGGCTTAAGATTCGCCCGTCGCTAACCGCTAGCTTAGTGCGATGTGTCTTTCGCAAGCTGCCGCGACTGCCTGCCGTTCGCCGGGCTTATATGCCAGCGCTGGGCTATTCTTGTTTTCGGGAACAAATTCCTGCGTATCGCCGCTCCGCGGCGAAAGCGCGAGCTGGCTCGTAGCCGTATCACGCGCTAGGCGCATGAAAGCTGCCCCGTGCGCGCGGAGAGCTTTCGAGCAGTTGCTCTCCTGCAGGCATTACGCTGTCTCTTCTTGTATGGTGGTATAAAGTTCCGCCACAGTTATTTTTAAGAAAAAGTATGTAATTTGCAACTAGCAGCTAAATATTTTTTTCTTAAGGACAACTATGTGTTTTCCTTACACCAATTGATTCCTCTCATTATTTTGTGCATAAAAGTATCGAGGTAAGATCATCGAAAAATAAATATTTTAAGAGATATTTCATAGTTTACGTAAGATGATGTCAAACTAAAGTATAAAATATCTCGTAAATTATTCACTTTTTGACCATCCTATCCTTATAACTTTTTATGCAGAATTTTGCGAGAAATCGATTTATGACAAAAATAGCATGGTCCCATTTTAAAAGTTCAAGACCTTGCTCTGACCTTGGCGACGCCACTCAAGGTCAAACTGATAGAATCAGTAAATACAACTTTTTAAACCTTCCAACTTTTTTCTGAAATATTTTTTCATAAAACATATCTTTTGAGATATTTCGCTGTCCCGGTACTTTTTCTACACCCTGTATATGCTGTACATATTTGAATTGCGTCATTAACAAGAAGACTCTACGACGTGATTCCAATCGATTTCAACGAAACTTGTTGTAGCGATAGGTCATCACGTTAAGTAATACTGGGTAAAGGGATACGATGCGCTTCCCAAGCGTTTGCGAAAAAATCGAACTTAAAAATTTCTAGCGCATTATAAGCCAATTGAATAGAACTTTTTTTCGAAGAGCGCGTGGCGCAGCGGCAGCGTGCCAGACTCGTAATCTGAACGTTGCCGGTTTGATTCCCGATGAATATTTTTTTCAAGATACAATTTTTTTACAATAGAATGCAATTATTACACAAAACAAATGTATAAATTAATACGTTTTATTTATTTATTTATACATTATTTATATATTATAAATTTTTCCGTTAATCATTTATCCCGTTATTCATTTAATTTATTTTAACTCATTTTAACTTATTTTATTCTATACATTTATTCATTTCCCATCTTATTTAGTTCATTTATTCTATTGTAACTTTATTTACTTCAACAAATGGGTAGAGAATCCATCTAAATTGATATAATAGATTTATTTTTAATTTAGTAAGCGAGAAACGACCTGAACAATCTGTTTACGTTTTAATGTTTAATCGTTCGTCTGCGTTAACAATCCAATAACAATATCACACGAGTCGATGAAAATTATCGATTTAAACATGACAGTTGTGTCTTGTGTCTCGTGGCTCGCGGTACCTCGTTCGCCAAATGTTGTAAGTTCCTCAAATCAATCTGGTTCATTAGCATCGCTGTACATCACATTATTTGACTAATTACTCAAGGTAGCCACTACAACCAAGGTTTTTTACATCCATATTTCACTTGAGTTGTCCTTCACGGCTGGAACCGGAACAAGACAGAATGCGTTTAACACGAGTCGGAGGAGTTAATAGTGCGCTCTTGTCAAGCGCACGCTTTTAATCTACAAGTATGTTCAAGCACCTTTAAATGTAAATCCTTCCAACTATATTATAAAAATAGACAATTCCTCCGTTTACGACACATTGTTTAATATTGACAGATGTTGAGGATGGTCCCAATCATAGAACCGAAACGCTTATTCATTCAAATTCAATAAAGATATTTTAAAGATATTTACTATAATATTTATTCGCGCACCAATTACAGCGCTAGGCTCATAATTAGCCTGTCTTTCTACCGCTATTTAAATTATTAGAGCCTTTAGTTTTTAATATTAAAATTTCTCTTGTTACTTACGCCTTAGTTTGGTTTTTATAAACTACTGGTAGACATATATTTTTAAATGCTCTTGGATTTTTAGCTTTTCCTATAAATATAAGCTTAAGTTTGTGGGTTCCGCTGGCATTCGAACAGGGCATAAAAGTGATCTGATCCTTCAAAACATTTCTCCCAGGCGCATCTGCTTCTCTTCTATGAACATACGTCTTGTTTGGTAGAACCGCCAAAATAGGCCACTTTCGTCGCCGTTATACGCTTGAATGTCATAACCTGACCAGCTATAAAATAATAAAGGAAGATATTATAAAACAGTAAGAAAGAAATCAAGGAAAAGATTAAGAAATAGAGATTAAGCACGACAAGATTAAGAAAGAATTAATTAAATGAAATATAAAATAAAAGAAGACGTGACCAAAGACAAATAAGTCACAGTGAAGTTCCGAGAAGCTGACGAAGCAGCTGACAGGAATAGAGCACGCGGCGTGACTCCGGGTCACCACCATACTCCTTCCTTCCCGATTAATTAGTATATGTATGTATATATATATATATATATATATATATATGGGCTATTCCACGTTAAATCGGACAAAAATCGAAGGCTGTAAGACTTAGGGAAAGACCACGAGGTTAGCTCGTGAGAATCCAACAGGTCTGTCGGTCAGGATAGGAGGGAAGAATGTGGTAAATGCGTACAGTTACGGGAAAGTGTAATAATCACACGACGGTTAGCGAATCAAAGTAGAAAATATATTATTCGAGTTTCTTTACAAGACTCCGTTAACTATGACTAGAATCGCGAGAAACACTCGATTTTTTGACTTCATATTTTTTAAGTCGAACAAAACTTTTTCATGTGAAATATACATAAAATAAGGAGATTTATTAAAAATATATAAAAAATAAAGTCTATCGATTGTCCATAAAAGAAAAAATATGTACACTTTCGGAATGAAATGGAGAATGAAATAGCATTATTTCAAAAATTTTGAAAAGTGTACTTTTTGGTGAAAAAAATTATTAAACATTTCAATTATTTATAATTGTAATTAGCAATATCTTGTAACAAACTATAAAAAGATTTTGTATAAAAAGATTGTCTCCTTAGCTTTAAAATGCATTTATGAAAATTTTTCTACAACAAATATAACCAGAGATATTTGTTTGAAGTTGACTACTTCATTTTTAACGAAAATTTTGTTGTTTATACCATCAGCAAAAAGATATTTCGGACAAATACAAAAATACGTATCTCCTTATTTTATGTATATTTCATATGAAAAAAGTTTCGTTCGATTTAAAAAATACGAAGTCAGTTCTTGTCCCATTTGACATGGAATTGCCTATATATATGTATATGTATATAAAGATATATGCATATGCACATTTTCGCTATAAACAAAAATACAGAAGAATAGAGAGAGAGAGAGAGAGAGAGAGAGAGAGAGAGAGAGAGAGAGAGAGAGAGAGAGAGAGAGCGAGTGAGCGAGAGAGAGAGAGAGAGAGAGAGAGAGAGAGAGAGAGAGAGAGAGAGAAATAAATGAATAAATAAATGAGAGTATGTTCTTACGGCACATATTCAGGCTTTACACATGTGACCTCTCTTTTACATTTTTAGATTTTTATTGATTGTATCTTTCTAAAATTTAATAGTTATATCTTTATAAGTTAGATCTAAAATTTAATTGTTATACCTTTGTAAAATTTAAAATCACTTTCTCTTATAATTTCAATATAAGCTATTAACAAATTTTGAAATATAATTACAATTTTAAAATAAATAAGATCTAGATATAATTGTATAACAAATTATTGCCTCCAATTTTAACGTAAGAATATTATTCATTATTTTTAAAACTTTCATTTCATTATAGCATTCTTTATTTGCACATGTTTATTTATGCTCATATTAACAATGTGTCAAAAACATTTATTCAATTAAAGTGCAAATTAACAATAAGATGTCAGACAATAAATAACTGCAAAACAAATAATTGAATAATAGTTTTATGTGAAATTTAGACAATTTTTTATCAAAAATTTTATTTTTTTCGTATTTTATTATTACATTAAAGAATTTGTTAATAAATCTTCTATTTAAATTATAAGAGAAAGTTTCTTCTAATTATTATTTACATAAGAATTGAACGAAATTAGGTAAAAAAACGTTGATGTAAAGCCCGAATAAGTGCCGCAAAACGATACATTGATCATTTGCATTGAGCATTATTATATTACTGATGTGAATTTGTAGGTATTATTGAAAAGAAAACGACTTATGCATTTGATTAAAATAAAATTTTTTTACACAATTGTATTCAAGATAAAATTTATTTTCAAAAATGGAAGATTTATAATATCTAAACTAAAGCGAATAACATAAAACATTGGTTTATAAGATATAATCACAAATGCATAAGTCATTCTCTTATTTTTTTTAGTTAATCTTGAAAGAAAGAAAATCTCTGAAAAATAAGAAAGTAGTTAAAGAACTACTTTCTGAGTAAAGACTCATCTTCATATTCAATCAAAAATTATCTATTTATATATATATATATATATATATATATATATATATATAATAGTAATAGTAGTTTTAGTAATAATAATAGTAGTTAGTGCCAGAGACGGTCTGTTCGTGAGGTGGCTGCTTTTAAAAATACCAGATACGATTTGCATGTGCGTTCTGGTTATTTAAAAAATGAAATCCAGAGGCGATCTATTCGTGTGCTGGTTTTTTTAAAAATATTATCCAGAGGCGATCTATTCGTGTGCTGGTTTTTTTAAAAAATATTTTGCATCAGATACGGTTTACATGTGCGTTCTGATTATATATTATAAAATATAGAGGCATTTTTTTATGTTGTCGAAACATTATGTATTGTATCATAATTGTTAATTTTCTGTACCAATTAGATAAAAATTTGTAAACAAAAGACTGCACTTATTTTTCAGAGATTTTACTTTCTTTCAAAATTATATAAAGTGATAAAATAAATGACATACTTTTTTGTAGCAATATTTTACAAAATACTAATCCATTTATTTTTCTTTGCAGGCGACAGTTAAACACCCAAGAGACAAATGACTTCAGGAGCATTAGGGTTACTAGCAACGAATCCATCGATTTTCAGAAATCGGTGGAATTACTTCCCCACACGATGGATTCAAAAGTTAGTACCCAAACAATGCAATGCCTGAAGTCAACTGTAAATACAGGTACGTGTTACGAAAGTATCGAAAAATGCGAAGATAAGAATAATTTTGTTATCGACAATGGCCTCCTGGATACAAATTGTATCCAGAAAAACATGTTCGAAGGCCGTCGCATTGTCGACATTACGTGTTACGAAAATGTCGAAAAATGCGAAGATAACAATAATTTTGTTATCGACAATGGCCTCCTGGATACAAATTGTATCCAGAAAAACATGTTCGAAGGCTGTCGCATTGTCGACATTACGTGTTATGAAAATGTCGAAAAATGCGAAAATAACAATAATTTTGTTATCGACAATGGCCTCCTGGATACAAATTGTATCCAGGAAAACATACCCGAAGGCCGTCGCATTGTCGACATTACGTGTTACGAAAATATCAAAAAATGCGAAGATAACAATAATTTTGTTATCGACAATGGCCTCCTGGATACAAATTGTATCCAGGAAAACATACCCGAAGGCCGTCGAATTGTCGACATTACGTGTTACGAAAATGTCGAAAAATGCGAAGATAATAATAATTTTGTTATCGACAATGGCCCTCTGGATACAAATCGTATTCAGGAAAGCCTGCCTGAAGGCCGTCGCATTGTTGACATTTCTTTTATGTGGAATGAAATCCATAGAACATTTGATAATCATGCGCGAGGAATAGAGTGTCAATTTAAAGATTGAAAACTCGTCAGTTCTCGTCGCCGTGGGTTAATGACACAGTTGTTCTTGAAATGCCAAATGTGCAATTATGAAGCTAACATCTGGTCAGAACCCACAGAACCAGAAACATTGGACATTAATACAGCTGCTGTAGCAGGAAGTATTACAATTGGAATTGGTTTTACCCAGCTGGAAGAGCTGTATGCAGCCATGAGTATTCCTTGTATGTCCGATAAAACATATCAAATTTCGAGAAAATGTAATCAATGATTTTGAGAAAACAGCCATGGAAAATATGAAAGTAGCTGGCGAAGTTAAAAAGCAACTCACTCTCGAGAGAAAAGAAACTGTAAACGGTATTCCGTATATAAACGTTGTAGCAGATGGTAATTGGATGAAGAGATCGTACGGCAACGCCTACGATTCACTTTCCGGTGTTGGTGCTATAATTGGTTACCGCACGAAAAAGGTTTTCTTCATCGGTATCCGCAATAAATTTTGAACGATATATGATATAGCGGAACGAAACGGAATCAAACCAAGAGATCATAAATGTTACAAAAATTTTGATCGTAACGCAAGCTCTACAAGCATGGAAAGTGACGCCATTGCAGAAAGTTTCAAATGTAGCCTGAAAATGCATGGAATAATTTATACAACGGTTATTGCCGATGGTGATAGTAGCGTATATTAGACCATTGTTGATAGCAAACCATATCGCGAACAAATGGTGACTGTTAAAAAAATAGAATGCACCAAACACTTGCTTCGCAATCTGTGCAAAAAATTAAGAGCTGTACCAGAGACAACTCAGCAAAAGATGTATAGAAAGCGTGGTTTTGTCCAGCTACGAAATGTTGTAAAAACCAATATTTTGAAGATACGAAAAGAGGTGATAAAAGCAATTAATTTACGAAAAGAAGAAAAACAACCTGACCATTATAAGGCTATGGAATTATAAAAAGATATACTAAATATTCCTAGCCATATGTTTGGTGAACATAAAGGATGTAAGGAACGCGGTCGTATATGTGACCACGATGAAACAAAAAAAATTATGTATCGTTTCTCAAGTTGCATGCTCTTTATCAAAAAGTAGAGAGTGTTTATTTAAGCAAATATTCCGACAGCTTATTGCTGAAATTCACCAACAATCCTGCAGAGTCGTTCAACTCGATAATTTGCAAAGAAATTGGTGGAAAGCGCATTAATTTTGGTAACCGGGGCTCCTACAATGCTAGAATAGCGGGGGCAGTTGTGCAATATAATACGCAACAAGTTCTCACGCAAGTGTATAAAAGCATATGTAATAATGTTCCTCCCATTGTCGATACTTTGGAAAAAACGACAAGTAAAAGTCGCAAGAACCAGAGAATCTCGAGAAATGAATGGAAGGTCAAAAAAATTTAAAAGAGAACAAAGAATAGATAGTTATTACGGCCCGCAATCACAAAAACCAGATCTTCCACCCGATGTTTTTGAGCAACTTCGACAAAATCATTTGGAAAAGTTGTTTGAAAATGGGAAAAATTGGAGACAAATTGAACGTGATACAACGGATCAAACTGAATCAGATTTGTGGCAGTCGTTGAGACAGGAAATGTTGACGGCGTTTAATTTTGTAATCGTATGTCGCATGAGACCGACAACATCTTGCGCCACGACTGTAAGGAATATTTTATTTCCTCCCTCTATCGATACCGCGGCTATGAAATATGGTCGCGAGAGGGAAGAATTTGCGAGAAAAGAAATGGCCGCAAAACTGAGAAAGGAGATTAAACCTTGCGGATTATTCATTGATATTAAAAATCTATGCTTGGGTGCTTCTTCTGACGGACTCATAGATGACGATGGTCTAGTAGAAATAAAATGTCCTCTCTCAGCTGAGCATTTAACAGCGGAAGAGGCCATAAAGTCGTTGCCTCAACTAAAAGGCATCTTTGATAAAAAAATCTGGATACGATGAATCGGAATCACCGATTTTTCTATCAGATACAAGTCAGTTAAATATAACGCAGCGAGATTATTGCATGTTCGCTGTATGGACGCCAAAAAGTTTGAAAATAGTGCGTATTAATAAAGACAATATTTTTTGGAAGAATAAAATGTTGCCCTTTTTATTACGATTCTGTTATGAATGTATGCTGCCAGAAATTTTGGACAGTCGGCATAATAGACATATGCCAATAAGAAATCCAAAATATATTATGGAAGCTAAAGGAAACGCGTCTAAAAAAATATTACTCAAAAAAATAATCTTGAAAACAAAAGCATTGTTCAAAAAAGCAAATGCAATGCCGTTTTACTAACGGAAGCAACAATTATTGAAGCTATTGATCTGGATACAGACGAGAATGATGATTGTATCATTGTTAATTACTCTCCAAACAAAAACAAGCTAAATGAAGTTATATATATATATATATATGTATGTATATATATATATATATTATATATATATATATTATATATATATATGACATTTATAAGTTTTATATATATGTGTGTGTGTGTGTGTATATATATATATGGAAAGCTAAAATCGAATATGTCGATATATATACTGCTATCGATGATAAAAATGTATCATCATATTCAAAAGCCTATTATAAGATTTGCGAAAAAGTATCGATAATAAATATCGCAAAGATCGTATTCACAAATCGGAGAAACGAAAAAAATATATTGGTTGCGTTTCACAGGAATGGGCGATGGAGGGGCCCATTCTATTGTATATTCAATATTCAGAGAAAATTGTAAAATTGTAAAATATTCTCTTTTTTTTCTTACTGTAAAATATTGCTCTTTTTAAAATATATATGTCCCTAAGCAATTACTGTAGATAATGTGCGGTCGGTAACGTAACTATAAACGTTGGTAATTTACCGATACTTTTAGTTACGTTAAAATGAGGGCGTCTACCCGTCGCAGTTCGGCCGTCACTCCGACATCCTCTTAAAGGCAATAAAAATATTAGATTGTTAGCAGAAGATATAAATTCAGTTTCGTATCATCTAATTACGATTAGGTCCCGTATTCCATCAGAATTTGCCAGAAAATCAAGAAGTTTACATGATCTGGAGAGATGGAAAGCTACAGAGTTTTGCTAATTCTTACTGTATACTGGAATTGTTATTATGAAATCAATAATGCGACCGATACATTACGATATGATCATTTTGTCCCTCTTAGTGTTGCTATAAGGATATTAAGTGATCCACAATTATGTATATCATTTAATGCTTATGCAAATTCGTTATTAGTATGGTTTGTTCAAATTACGGAAATATTTATGGTAATGAATATTTATCATACAACGTTCATAATCTCATTCATCTTGCCAATGATGTAAAAACTTTTGGTTGTTTAGACAATTTTAGCTGCTTTAAATTTGATAATTATATGCAGAAAATTAAAAAGAAGCTACATTAATCCGGAAAACCATTACAAGAATTATCAAATCGAAGGTTTGAAGAATTACAAATAACAATTCAGCCGCACGATCGCACGATGCAATATCCAGTTGTAGTTAATAAGGACCAATCAGATAATGAGGACATTTCTTATTTACAGTTTAAATGTTTCAAGATTGCAATTAATAAAAGTGACAATTGTGCTTTACTCGATGACAACTCTGTACTTTTTATTTTAGATATATTTGAACGAAATCGGGTGTTATGTACCCGTGTACAATGTTTCATAAATCCAAAATCGCTTTTTAGTACACCGTGCGATTCGAGAAGGCTTGGCATATTTGTATTATCAAACATTACTTTTAATATTATAACAATTCCAGTAGCACAAATACAAAAGAAATGTTTAAAACTGAAATATCTCGATGAAGTTGATTCCTATGTTATAATACAGTTTCATCTTACCAATAATTAGATGCAGTACAAGTTTATTTTAATAAGTTTTAATTTTATCTTCGCGATAATTTTTTACAACTTTAGTCTGAACTTTCGTTTTTTATTATGTATAAATATCGTACAAATTTTGATAGCTTGGATTCTGAAAGATAACAAAAGGTTAATATAGTATTTGGAAACAATGCTTATATTTTGAAAATTCTTCTATTTCGAAAAATAAGTATTATGCATATATTTATAACATTTTTTAATTTTTTATTGGAGATAATTGTTGAATAAAATTAGCAATCGAAGTATGAAGAATGCTTGTGTGAGGTATGAGTAATGACTTCCTGATAGGTTCATACAATACACGTTTATTGTTTACAGCTTGCTCTCCGTAGCGAGACTAACTGTCATGTTGCCAGCTCACCTGTCCGAACATTCCTCCTCCCCGTTCTCGCGTCGCGAGAGCTCCGTAAGGTCGCCTACCTAGGTCGTGTGGCCAAATATCTCACAATTTCCTCTCCTTTTAAAGTTTCTTACTTCTAATTTACTTTTCTATTATTCTCGTATCTTTGCTTGAGATGTTCTGAGCGGCGCCCCCTCCCCCGTTTTACTCTCTAGTGTTATTCTGTCCACCCGCCCGTGTGTTGTCGCTGTGCTTTGCGAGCGCAGTGTTCGATGAGAAGGCGACCATCTGGTCTACATGTCTTTTCCAAGCAATATTCGGAGGAACTTCGACTGCGTACGTGATTGGTGATTGCTTTTTTACTACCGCTAATACCCGTTTTTTATTTCCGACTCTGTGGTCGTCTACCATTACCTGGTCCCCTTCTTTAAACACCGCTCGCTTCCGCCCCTTTCTATAGTTTACTTGTTGTTGTTATTTTTCCAACACTATGGTCAGGTTGCATCAAGCTAAATCTAGTACGCAATTCTCTCTGAGGAACGCTGAAGATCGATTTGTTGTGCTGTGAGGGATGGAACGGTAATCAAAAAGGAATAAGCGTACGGCTTCTTTCAGCGGTTTCTTACCTTTGACTAATTTTGTTACTCTACTTTTGAACGTTCTAACAAAGTTTTCAGCGGCCCCGTTTGTCGCTGGATGGTAGGGTAGGCAGAAGGACTGGCTTATTCCTCTTTTTTACAATAATTTCCGAATTCCTTGCTCGCGTATTGGCGACCGCAGTCCGTTACAATTATTAATTTTGGGTATCCGTGACGTATACATAAGTCTTCGAATGCTTCGATTACTCTTTCCGCTGTAGTGTTGTTACCCATATCGAACACCTCGGGCCATTTCGAGTGCGCGTCTAATACTATCATGAACATTCTCCCGTAGAACGGTCCAAGAAAGTCGCTGTGAACTCTCATCCAAGGTCTTTCCGGCCCTGGCCACAGCGTGAGCGGCACTCTTTCCGGCTTACTACCTTTCTCCGTGCAAACTATACAACCTTTTACCGCGTTTTCCGCATCTGCGTCAAGCGCTGGTCACCAAACGTAAGAGCGTGTTAACATTTTCATTTTCACTATTTCTGGGTGAGCCTCGTGCAACTCTTGGAGGACCGGTCCACGTAGCTGTAACGAAATTATCACTCTCGTTCCTCTCATGATACATCGTTTTCGAGGTTAAATTCCTCCCATATTTTATATTCTTTCTCCTCGCTCGCCAGCGAGTTACTCAGTGGCCAACCGTCTCTAACATAGCGCGCAATCTTCTGTAATAGTACGCATCTCAGTGTTTCGGTTTTTATCATTTTTTGGCTTATTATAGGTAAGCAGTCCTCTATATAATTTAATATGTTGAGGTCGTTTTCAAAAACTATCGTTTCGTCGGGAATCGGTAATCGGGATAGTGCGTCGCAGTTGACGTTTTCGATAGACTTGATAAATTCTATTTGATAAGTGAAACCCGACAAAAAATAAGCCCATCGTTGTAGTCAATTAGCTGTGGTAAGAGGAATTCCCTTGTTTGGTCCGAAAATAAACAATAGTGGCTTATGGTATATTCTTAACGTTATTTCCCGGCCGTAGATGTATGGATAAAATTTTTTAAATCCGAAGATAATCGCGCTCGGTTCCTTATCTATAATCGCTCTACTGCGTTCTTTTCGGGAATGACTTTAGAGGCATATTCTATAGGTCTTTCGGTGTTATCTTTATCGGTGTGAAAGGATAGCCGATAAGCCGTACGAGGAAGCATCACATGCTAAGATTAGTTTCTTGGAGGGATCATAGTGGGCAAGTACTCTCTCCGATGCGAGTTCTTGCTTTGCCTAGATAAATGCTTCCTCGTACTACGATGTCCATTGAAAATTGTCCTTGCCTGCCCTTTCGTATAGTACATCCAATTTTGTGGCTTTCTCCGTCAAGAACCTGGCGTAATGTGTGATCAAACCTAAAAAGGAGACCAATTGTTTTAAGTTTTCTGGCTTCGAAGCCTCAATCATTGCTTTAATTTTGCTCCAAGACTTGTGTAGACCTGATTTATAACGAAACCTAACATCTCAAGCTTCTCCTGCAACCATTTACACTTTTTTCCGTTTACTTTTAGGCCAGCTTTCTGTAGTTTAGAAAAAACGAGTTTTAGTATATCGATGTGTTCGTTAATATTCTTTCCCGTAATTTAGATATTGTCCAAGTAAATCGCTACTTTATCGATCCCTCGCAAACAGTTCTCCATTTTCTCCTGAAAATCGCCCGGTCCCGATGCAATACCCTCGGGTAATTTTTTTATACCTATACACGCCTTTGTGTGTGATTATTGTTAAACAATCGCGGCTGTCTTCGTGAACCGGAATTTACATGTACGCATGCGATAAATCTATTTCGGAGAAAATTTCAACTCCTTGAAGTGCAATGAATATATCGTTAATACTTGGTAGTGGGTGTTTATTTACTACTAATTGGGAATTTACTGTCAATTTAAAATTCCCGCAAATATACGCACTTCGCCATTCGATTTCATCACCGGGACAATGGGCGTTGCCCACTCGCTATCCTGTATTTTTTCAATATGGCCTTACGCAACTAACCGTTCGAGTTCCTTTTCTACTCTATTTTTTAGCGCCTATGGTAGGTGGCTGGGTTTGAGAGCAATCGGGTGTGCGTTAGGCTTTAATTTTAATTTGAGTCTCCCCCTTTTAAATAAGCCTCTTCTCTCTCCAAAAATTTGGGAAACAATTATTTTTTCTTTAAGTTTTATTACATCCATCTTGTTTATAGTACTCTGTTGTGGTAAGCGAAACGGCCACCACCCGAAAGCTCGCAACCACTGCCTTCCTATTAGAGTCGGGCCCGAACCGGGCATTACGTATAGTTCGAGTTGTCTCTCTATATCTCCGGATTTCACGTTTGCTTTTATTACTCCTATCGGACATAACGGTACGTTCCCGTTTAATACTAATCTTTTAATACTAATTGTGTTCTGTATAACTTTACCTTCGCGAATAGTGACAAATATTTTGATTCTGAAATTACCGAGCGTACCTGAATCTACTTCCATAGCTATCTCTATATTATCGTCATGTTTACATACATCGGTTCTTCATCTTTTGTCTTGCTTCAACAGGTTTATTTCCAGTCCTTTTGCCGTTAAGTGAAAAAAATCATGCTCGGTTCCCTCTTGCTGTTCGTTCCCTTCGATTTGCTCTTCATTTACTTCTTCATCGATGTATTGTATCTGTTGTCGTGGCTTCTGTAGTTTCGAGGTACGGCTTGTGTTTTCCTTCTCCCTACAGATTCGAGCTAAGTGTCCTCTTCTCCCACAGAGGCTACAGTCTTGGTCCCGGTAGCGACAATTTTTTGCCCAATGTTTCTGTCCCCCGCAACAATAGCAGGTTCCCGGCTTATCGTTCATTCGTTTCTCCTTTTTCTTTATGTTTATCTCTTGGTGTGATTGTTCCGCTGCCGACACGTTCCCCGCAATGTTTGCATTTGCCGTGGCTTTCTTTTGACCCACGGCTATCTTCTATGCATTATCAAACGTTAGGTTCTCCTCACGAAATAAATGAACTCTGGAATCATGATCTCTTAATCCGCACACCAGTTGGTCGTGAAATCCCGTATTCAGTTCCGTAAACATGCAGTAAATCGATAGTTTTTATAGTCTTGCTACAAATTCCGCTACTGATTCTGATGTTTGCTAGCTTTGTGAAATTTGTACCGCTCCACGGTTTCCGAAGGTTCTGGGCTTAAATGTTTCTTGATCAACACTTTCAACTCTTCGAAGGTCTTGTCTTTCGGTTTCGATGGCGCGCATAGGTCACGTATCAATGTGTATGTACAGGGTGGGGAAAAATTATTGGTCAAGCTTTTGCCAGTCGATTCTACTCGTCGAGATCGCCAACATTGCATTATAAACATGGTGCCGCAAAATTAACTTTCAAGGTCATTTTCAATGTCAAATTTTTTTATTGGCTTAGTCGATTCTACTCGTCGAGCTGAACAAAAGTCTCAAAGGATCCATATGCCGGAAATCAATATTTCATAGAGAAATCTTCGTTTGAAGTTTTTTTGCCTGAAATTTCCAAAAAATCGATTTTTATCAAGTCAGAAAATAAATCTGATGCTTATAAAGTTCTTAAAATCATGTTCTGAATATCCTGATCATGATTAGCGAAAATCACCCCTAAAAATGACCCTGAAAAATTCGTTTTCAAGGTCAAAAATCTGCTTAATCTACTCTTAGCGCTACCCAGGAACAACGACGTGGATGTGGTAGATTTCTGTTCCCTTCGGGGTGACTTGATTATTGTGAGTTCCCCTCGCCTCTCACTTCCGGGTGACTTAATTATAATGAGTTTCCCTCGCCTCTCACTTCGGGGTGACTCGATTATTATGAGTTCCCCTCGCCTCTTACTTCGGGGTGACTTGATTATAGTGAGTTCCCCTCGCCTCTCACTTCGGGGTGACTTGATTATAGTGAGTTCCCCTTGCCTCTCATTTTATCGTCGTCGACGCTGCCTACGAACAAACAGAACTGACCCATCGGACCCAATAGCTCTGAGCAGTTGTGCTTGTCTGCCAGCTTCAACGTAAACACCACCGTTATCAATGCAAGCTTGGAGTCTCTCCACCAAATTATCTCGCACTCTACGGAGCACAGCTCGATTTCGTGCTAAAGTAGCAACCGCCTCTTCAATGCGATCTCGTAAATCCTGAGTCGTCCTTAAAGCCCTGCCTGACCCATAAACAATGGCTTTCAGAGCTCCCCAGAAATAAAAATCCAGAGGGTTCAGGTCAGGCGAACGGGCGGGCCATAAGTGTGGCGCAGGATTACGACCGATCTATCGAGTTCCAAAAGCTCATTGTAAAAAAGCGCGGACTTGCCTGCCGAAATGCGGTGGAGCACCGTCATGCATAAAAAAAATTCGATTATGGGCATTCCTCGAAACCATACGTCGCAGTCGATTCAGGAGAGTATGACGTAGAAACCGCAAATACTCAACGCTTGACAATCGGTTTGAGAGAAACACAGGAGCAATATAATCATTCCCGAGTATCCCTGCCCAAACATTGACTGAAAAACGGCCCTGCTGAACTCTTTGGACCATTGCGTGTGGATTGCGTCTGCGCCAGATGCGAACATATTGCCGGTTCAAAATGGAAGTGCTGGAAAAACTGGATTCATCAGTGAACACTATATTTTTCAGAAAGTGCCGATTTCTTCGGATCTTGCGAAGCATCCACCGACAAAAACTAAGACGAGCTGTGCGATCACCAGGTCGTAACTCATGCACTACCTGCACTTTGTAGGGTCGTAGGCCTCTCAAAGACACACGAGGACGACCTGCCCTACGGTGGCCAGCACCTGCAAAATTCATTTGCTCCTGATCATGGAATCGTTCATCGAGTCGTTGAAATTCTCGACGATCAGGCACGGACCCTGGACGTAATGGTCTGCCATTAGCTTGGCGTCGCAACCAACTAGCATAAAGAGCTCGTGCTCGTGTGTAATTACCATGAATACGATCAATTGCTCGAAGCATTAGACGTTGGTCACGCCCATCCCGATGCGCCAGATCACGGCCATCACGTCGAGGCATGCTACAGCAACGTTATTCTTAGAAAAAATTTGGTAAAAAATTAAAACAATTTTTTTTAATTTTACACTGAAAATTGATTCAAAATCAGCGGCGATCTTCTAATAATCACGAAAAAGGTCTCGATATGGATGGAAAGCTTCTTAAGCACAAGTAACGAATGTCTTATGGAGCGATATATTATTCCTCTCCGAGGCAAATGACCGTTGCTTTAAGGAACCAACGGCCGTTGAAATGTTACTGGGTACCAAGATACCCCGAAGGGAACAAAAATCTACCACGCCCACTTCGTTGTTCCTGGGTAGCGTTAAGAGTAGATTAAGCAGATTTTACACCCATGACAATTAATTTTACGAAATTTTTTGGCTTCTAAAAACTTGAAACGAAGATTTCTCTATGAAATATTGATTTCCGGCATATGGTCCCTTTGAGACTTTTGTTCAGCTCGACGAGTAGAATCGACTAAGCCAATAAAAAAATTTGACATTGAGAATGACCTTGAAAGTTAATTTTGCGGCACCATGTAATGTTGGCGATCTCGACGAGTAGAATCGACTGGCAAAAGCTTGACCAATAATTTTTCCCCACCCTGTACTAGTACTCACTTTAGTCAGCAGAATCGCTCTCCGCTTCGGTTCATCCGTAATTTCGTTCGCTAACAAATATAACTCGAGCCGCTCAACGAAAGTTTTCCAGTCATCTTGACCGGCCTCGAAGTCGAGTTTTATTTTACTTTCCGCCATCACCGCTTTTTTCGTGTTTCCGTCGTTCGATATGAGTTCCGTTTTACTGTCGTTGTTCGTCCTTCCCTATGTTCTTTTAGTCTCACTCGTCTGTCGCGTTTTTATTTCGTCCGCTAGCAACTTCCTTTCTTACAAGTAAAGTTACCTTTCTGTTACTCGCCGATTTTGATGAAACTCGGTATACTTGTACAGTAGTCAAAAATAATAGACACGTATTTTTTTATATCGGCAATGGTGCAATTTTAAGGTTCGCGCAACCAATATAACGTTCTGAAAAGTCAATTTTTTCTCGCTCTTTGCCGAACCCAGGAATAACCGACGAGGAGGTGGGGAGAGTCTATTCCTACTATTTCTTTTTGTATTTTTATTTTTTTTATTTTTTATTTTTTATTTTTTTTAATTTTAAAATTTTTAATATTTAAATTTAAAAAAATTTTTTTTTCAAGTTATCTATAATCACGTCACTTATTTTTTCATTTTTATAATTTTCGCAGAAATGATATAGAAAAAAAAATCTTTCACACATAACGAATTTTCACACCAAGCACACTTTATGATTGCTATATCGTTGCATAATGCATATATATCTTCACAATTTTTAAAACAGTAATCTACGGGATTATCAAACTTAAGTGGTTTCTCTTGTAAGTAGTTACTTTTGTACCACGAATACTTGAATAAATTTGTAAACCGAGGAGAAGATAATTGATTATGAATTAGTGATTGAAGTTTGATAATATTGTTTCGTAAATGTAAGTTTACATCGTATTTATACAAAATAACTATATCTGAAAAATATTTAATGAAATTTTTCCAAATCCTGAAACTGAAGACATCGAGAGGTTGAATCATTCCAGTCGTTCCTCTGCGGGAATTGTTAAAATTTTTATATTTTTTGATAATTTATCCATTGTTTCAAATGTTTTCGAATTTTGGCCACTCCATGAATCTAATAGCAGAACACTATTATCGTTACAATTGGGAAGATAAACATTTTTAAACCACATTTTTACAAGGTTCGTCGTCATTTCACCTGAATTTGAAGCTAATACAAGAATATTATTAGCCTTAAAAAGATTTGACTCTACTCGAGGTCCAAATTTTCCATCTTTCTCTTGTAAAATAATTAATAACGGCGACAAAAGAGAACCACTTGCTGATATAATGGGTTGAATTGTATAGCTATGAGTCATAGAATTCGTTGATTGGGTTAATGTTTCAATTTTTTGCTGTCCTTTGAAAGCTAAAGTTCATCCAGTGTGCATTTCTAAATTGAAACCCGATTGATCAGACTCGGTTCATACCTACGCAGCACCCCCATTCGTTTTTTTGCGTGATGCGCGACCTGAATATGGCAACACTGCTGTGCGCGTGTATTTTCTCGCATATGAATTCATTTGTTTTGTGTATAAATGTAAGTACAAACACGCGCGACTGCTCCGAATAGTAATCGGATTGATTTTTTTTTATTACTCCGCTTTCAGATCTCCGCTTATATTAAAATGACGCTAAATCCAAAGAATATTTTAAAATTGTTAACAATGGCTTTTGATCTGCCACAATATGATTTTGAATTAGTTATCACCGAAGATGAGAGAAACTTTAGTTTCCAATTAGAGAATCTGATAAAAGATGCCACTCAAGATCCTCTATACATAGAAACCTATACTACTTTAAATTTTGAAGAAGCAAGTGTTATTCCAGATACAGTTTCAATTGAAGAAAGTGACGATGACGATTACATTCAGGATATTGAAAATTGTAATTTACATTCATCTATAATGGACAAAAATACAGAAGAATGCGATGAAGAATATAAAAGAAAAGTAATTGAATTTTGGAAATCAGGGAAAAATGTAAATTAAAATTTTCAACAGTCAAAACAAGATTTAAACGTGTTATTACAAAACAACAGTTTTATAGATGGGAACAAGAAATTTCAAAAGGTGGAAATACGCGCGATAAACTAAAAAATTTCAGAATGTGTTAACTCAATTTGAAGACGCTCTACAAAAATCGTTACCAATTCATGATTTAGATATTCGTAGATGGCCTCTGAATGCTAGAAGTCAATTAAATTTATCGGCAGATTTTTTTAAAGCATCTAAAAAATGGATTAATAATTTTAAACAGAAACATCACATTGTTTCTAGAAAAATTAATAAATTTATAACGCAGAAAACATTAACAGATATAAATTCACTAAAAAGAAAAGCTAATAGTTTTGTTGAGATGATAAAAACAGAAATTTCACTAGTTGGAGTAGAGAATGTTTTTAATTCTGATCAATCGAGTTTCAATTTAGAAATGCACACAGGACGAACTTTAGCTTTCAAAGGACAGCAAGAAATTGAAACATTAACCCAATCAACGAATTCTATGACTCATAGCTATACAATTCAACCCATTATATCACCAAGTGGTTCTCTTTTGTCGCCGTTATTAATTATTTTACAAGAGAAAGATGGAAAATTTGGCCCTCGAGTAGAGTCAAATCTTTTTAAGGCTAATAATATTTTTGTATTACCTTCAAATTCAGGTGAAATGACGACGAACCTTGTAAAAATATGGTTTAAAAATGTTTATTTTCCCAATTGCAACGATAATAGTGTTCTGCTATTAGATTCATGGAGTGGCCAAAATTCGAAAACATTTGAAACAATGGATAAATTATCAAAAAATATAAAAATTTTAACATTTCCCGCAGAGGAACGACTGGAATGATTCAACCTCTCGATGTCTTCGGTTTCAGGATTTGGAAAAATTTCATTAAATATTTTTCAGATATAGTTATTTTGTATAAATACGATGTAAACTTACATTTACGAAACAATATTATCAAACTTCAATCACTAATTCATAGTCAATTATCTTCTCCTCGGTTTATTCGGTTTATAAAGTATTCGTGGTACAAAAGTGACTACTTACAAGAGAAACCACCTAAGTTTGATAATCCCGTAGATTACTGTTTTAAAAATGGTGAAGATACAAGATACATATGATATAGCAATCATAAAGTGTGCTTGGTGTGAAAATTCGTTATGTGTGAAAGATTTTTTTTTCTATATCATTTCTGCGAAAATTATAAAAATGACAAAATAAGCGAGAAGTGACGTTATAGATAACTTGAAAAAAAAATTTTTTTTTAAATTTAAATATTAAAAATTTTAAAATGAAAAAAATAAGAAATAAAAATAATAAATAATAAAAATACAAAAAGAAATAGTGGGAATAGACTCTCCCCACCTCCTCGTCGGTTATTCCTGGGTTCGGCAAAGAGCGAGAAAAAATTGACTTTTCAGAACATTATATTGGTTGCGCGAACCTTAAAAGTGCACCATTGCCGATATAAAAAAATACGTGTCTATTATTTTTGACTACTGTACAAGTATACCGAGTTTCATCAAAATCGGCGAGTAACAGAAAGGTAACTTTACTTGTTAGTACGTTTAGCTTAAGCTTCGGGAGTGCTGTCACCCCGAGCTCTTGTAATCGTTTAATTACTTCTTCCTTCTAGTGTATATATTGACGGTAATTTTGGTATATCTTTTTTGAGACATTCAAAACACCGTAATTCCTTTACTGCACGTTTTCCACTAATTCTGCGTAGACCGAAATTGATTTCTCGTCGCCAGTTGTGAGGTATGAGTAATGACTTCCTGATAGGTTCATACAATTCACGTTTATTGTTTAGCTTGCTCTCCGTAACGAGGCTGTCATGTTGCCAGCTCACCTGTCCGAACATTCCTTCTTCCCGCTCTCGCGTCGCAAAAGCTTCGTAAGGCCACCTACTTAGGTCGTGTGGCCCGATCGCCAAATATCTCACAGTTTGAACGAAACTTTTATTTAAACTATTCTAAAATTATGTAAGAGGAATTAATAAAGAAAGATGTTAATGAAATTTTAAAAAAATTGTATCTTTATGTAAAAGTGTTTTCTAAGACCTAATTTTTTGTAGATGTAATGTCTTTTAATGTAAATATTATGCTTTTTTTTACAAAAGAGACAATGGACTGTGACAACCCACAAAAAGCAAAAATGTGGCATTATGCGGTTGTACAGTTTCTCACAAACTACATATATTCAGAAATACCAATAACATAGCTTCAAGAAAATAATTCGCAGTGCTGGTGGCCGCCTAGAACATTGAACTGTCCACAGATGATCGCAAACTGTGAAAGTCCGGATTTTAAAACATTGAACTGCTACGAAGTAGACATCGTAAAATTTTGCAGTAAATATAATTCAAACTCAAGCTATTGAATGAGCCTAGAACTTGATCGGTTCAGCCATCATTAAGTTCCAATAATGTTGGGTACTCGCAACTGACCGGTTCGCGTATAAATACGGGGCGGTCTCGCGCTATATTTCGCATGAGAACTACTGTGTCTCTTGATTTTATTTATGTTTCTCATTATGCAAACATTTTGGAAAAGCTTTTTTATGTATTTGTTACATTCAGTTTATAAGATGTAATTTTTTATGCGACATACACTTAAAGAACTGACAATCGCATTGTTATAAAATGTCTATACATGAATGCGCGTGATCATTTAATCGTAGTTTATAAGTCCTAAAAGGCAAAATGTAAAAAGGAAAAATGTAAAAATTTATTAAGCATGCTTTAATATTTAAATAAATATCAATAAATTGTACTGTCATTATATTGTAAATATAATCATTTGTAGATTGAAAATAATTTGAAGTTTAAAACAACTTTTAATAATTTCTTCCAAGAACTTGAATACTATTTCTTTTGCTTTTATTGTGTAGCATCTCTTGAATCAGCACGAAAACATGCAGCAGATGCAAATTATCAGACGACCGATAAAGAACGGTTAGGAAAAGGACAAAGGCAATATGTCCCATATAACCTCTTCAGCAGCGACGGAGAAGAGTACCCAAAAAGCGAGTACCCAAACCTCGAAAATATATAAAAAGTACGTGTGTGTGTCAATAATATATCTGGTAAAACTCCCGTTTAGGGGAGGACGCTCCAATGACCTTGACATAAATTATAAAGATCATCCTCGTGAGTAATAATCAAAAGGTTTTAGCCGTCGTTTATTAAAGAGTTATTAACAAAAGAAGTTTGGAGAACATACCAGTTAACGTTAGTGCTCAAGGACGTAATTTTCTGATGTGTATGTAACAACAGTAGCAAGGTCCATCCTCATTATATCCTGCTTTCAGTGCGAAACGAGGACTATGTTCTTACAATTCCACATGAGTTTGCAACTTTCCACGCGAAACAAGGTCCACCTCCATCATCCCCTGCTTTCAGTGCGAAACGAGGTCTATGTTCTTACAATTTCACATGGGTTTGCAACTTTCCACGTGACGCGTTCGATTTACAACGACTATACAGTCAATAATTTGATACTACTACCTGATACTGAAACGAACATTTTTTTTTATTTACGAACATTTCTTATTAAACAGTAAAATTATTAACAAAGAAAATTTATTGAATAAATTGCATAGAAAGTTGCAAACCTATGTAGAATTGTAGAAACATAGACCCCGTTTCGCACTGAAAGCAGAGGATGATGGAGATGGATCTTGCTTCGCGTGGAAAGTTGCAAACCCATGTAAAATTGTAAGAACATAGACCTTGTTTCGCACTGAAAGCAGGAGATGATGGGGGTAAACCTTGCTTCGCGTGAAAAGTTGCAAACCCATGTAGAATTGTAAGAATATAAAAGTATAATAACGATAATATTAAACCGACATTTAGCAAGTAAATTTTTTCGTTGATAATTTTTTAATAAACAATGAGCGACGGCTAAAACCTTTTGAGTGTTATTCAGGATGACGACCTTGACAATATATGTCAAGGTCAAGGTCATTAAAGCGTCCTTTAGTTATTATTTATTAAGTATTAATTTATTAAGTATATATAGTTATTAAGTATTAATTATACTAAAGAAATACGGTTTCGAACTGAATTATAAAAAGTGCAAAATTTTAAGGGAAAAAGTCGAATTCCTGGGGTATATAATTTCAAACGAGAGGATAACGATTAGTCCGCGGCATACAGAGGCAGTTAAAAATTATACACGACCAAAAGATAGATTACAGCTTCAAAGATTTCTCGGACTCGCGAATTATTTCAGAAAATTTATTAAAGACCACGGTAAAAACTAAGCCTCTACATAATTTGTTGAAAAAAGGCGTTGATTTTAATTTTAACGGTCCATGCGTAGAAGCATTCAAACAAATTAAAAGGGAACTTACGGTTTATCCAGTGCTCAGGCTTTATAATCCGGCGGCGGAAACACAGTTGCACACGGATGCGTGCAGCACCGGGATAGGCGCGGTTCTCCTCTAAAAACAATCTGACGGGAAATGGGCCCCCCTAGCTTATTTTAGCCAGGCGACGAATGCTGCTGAAACAAAGTATCATAGTTTCGAATTAGAAATGTTAGCCATCGTTAAAGCGCTACAGAGATTCCACCCTTATCTCTACGGTTTGAAATTCGTAGTGGTAACGGACTGTAAACGCATTAGTACACGCAGTCAAAAAAGCAAATTTGAATCCGCGGATAGCTAGGTGGACTTTAGCAATTCAAGATTATAATTTCGATATTACTCACCGACCTGGGACGCGTATGGCACATGCAGATGCTCTGAGTCGCAGCGTAGCCTTGGTTGATGAGTTACCATTAGAGAGGCGTCTAGAGTTCCTGCAGCTAGCTGACCCTGCGGTACAGAAAATCAGTAATAAACTAGAGCTTGACGACAGTGAAAAGTTTGCGCTGGTAGATGGTCTGGTTTATAAAAAATTAGAAGACGGGCAGAAATTTGTAGTACCTGAAGCCATGGTTACAAATATACTTAGAGCGCACCATGACGACATGGCACACAATGGCTTCGACAAAACTTTAGCAGGGATTAAACTAAGCTACTGGTTTCCACAGATGAGAAAACGTACTCACCAATATATTGAGAATTGTCTTGTATGCCTCACAGCCAATAGCTCGACGCATAGTAGGGAAGGCGAATCACATTTGTTCCCACTTCCTAAAGCACCTCTCGAAATCTTACACACAGATCACTTCGGTCCTCTCCAGGAATCTCCTGAAAATTTCAAATACACATTAGTCACTATCGATGCGTTCACACGGTTCACATGGTTGACAGCGACAAAGTCAACCGGAACTAAAGAGATCACGAAGCATTTAGAAAGCATATTCGCCACCTTCGGAAAGCCATTGGAACTAGTTTCCGATAGAGGAACAGCCTTTACCTCGAAAGAATTCGCGGAATATTTAGAAAATCTCAACATAAAACACCGTAAAGTGGCTGTCGCAACACCCTGGGCCAATGGCATGGTAGAGAGGGTGAACAGGTTCCTAAAGGCTTCGTTGACGAAATTGTTAGACGATCAAGCGGAATGAAAAAGAGAGTTAGGCACAATGCAGTACATTATCAATAATACTTACCATTCTACGACAAAAGCTAGCCCATCGAAGCTTATGTTGGGCTATGACCAACGGAACCATGTAGATCATAAGATAGCGCAGCTCACCAAGTCCTTACTCGACATAGATGTAGATCTAGAATCAGAAAGAACGACAAATCGTGAATCGGCTTTACAGGCATCAGAAATACTTAGAAATTACAATAAGAGATACACATAGCATTAAACCATCACAATATAATATGGGAGATTATGTAATGGTCAGGAATGATAGGAACAAAATAGGCGTCAGTTCGAAACTGAAACCACGGTATAAAGGACCATATGTTATTGCGAAACAACTTGGATGTAACAGATACGTAGTAAAAGACATACCTGGGTTTAATTTGAAGCAAAAACCCATGGATACGATACTGTCATCCGACCGACTTAAACCATGGATTAAAATATCTGCACCTGTAAAAGAATAACTATGTAGAAAAGAAATAACCTAAAATGTTTTGTACTATTAACTATTCAAATATAATAATAATTAAATTTACTAAGCAATATTGTAACAATGTAAAAGCACCCAGTATGATCTCTATGTAATTTGTAAAAATATTGTACGGTACTTACCGAATGCATACCATACGTAAAAATACAACAAATGTAACGAAATAATTTTTCCAGCCACAATTATTGTACGTAGACGAAATAAAATTTCGAGGCCGTGGTCGCGGACGTGCGCGGGCCCGATGGTATCGGCAGAGGGCTGTGCCCGTGCATTATATTTTAATAGAGGCGGAGGCGGAGGCCGAGGTCGAGGCCAAAATTATCTAAGAGAAGGAAGAAGAGGCACTTTCGGCCCTTTAATAATAAAAAACTATTATTTATCATAATTTCCTTATATAAGTTTTATATTAAATATTATTAAATAAATGAATTTAAAATTATCGTTAAATGATACTTTATTTATTAATTTTAAGCAACCTCTCTCACTCTCTTTCACCCTCTCTCTCTTACTCTTCTCTCTCTCTCTCTCTCTCTCTCTCTCTCTCGCTCGCTTGCTCTTTCTCTCTCACTTTCTCCTCTTTCTCGCGCTCTCTTACTTTCTCTCTCCTCTTCTTCTCTCGCTCTTTTTCAACATTAAATATGATATTAATATATGTATAATTGTATGTGTCTCTTTATATTTATATTTTTTTATATTCATATTTTTATATTTTATATTTATATAAAAAAGCCAAGAGTGGATTTTTATTATTTACGCTCTTTCTATTCTTTATTTTTTTAATTAGTTCATCTTTTATGTACAAAATAAATTTCAATGAAATTACAAATTTATCTAATTACTAATTTTTACGTTTTTGTTGTAAAATCAAAATAGTACGAGACACGCGAGATCTAATAAATGAGCCAAGCCGCTAAAGCATATATGATTCTCTCGAAATCTTGAGGCTGGCGACGCGTCATAGCTATAGCTATAGTTTAGGAAAGAAAGAGGCAGATAATTGTATATCTGTTCTCTTCTACTGCCCGAAGCTGGCCGAACGCCGAGCGCACACGTACACGGCTCCTGCCTTGTGTGCGCTCCTAGCCTCTTCACGCTGTACGTGCTGCAGCGTCTCGAAACTGGCATCACTGGCTACGCCCACGCATCAGTGTCACTGCATACCGCGAACAATTAGCGATTACGCCACCGAGTGTCGCAATATTCTAAACCATTGCCCGTAAGTAAAATTCCGCATAATAGGATGTAAAAGAGCGACCGATACAGCGAGCAAACATCACTCGCCGAGATGAGCGGTCAAGAATTAATCGAGACACTTTTTGGGGAACTCTCCGATAGTTCCGACGAGAGCCAGTGGCCGAAACAGCCGTCCAAGCCGTCCGACGAGCCGGAAGAACGGAGGCCGACTCGGCCCCCGCGGCCGGGCACCTCGATCTAACGGTCGGACGCGGATTATCGCCGCAAGGTGATAATGCTCGCGAGTCCACCGCTCCCGAGGCCCCGGTCGCGGAGGACTCCGGCCGCATCTCCGCATCGTCCCCGGCAAACGCGGACCACACCCCCCGTGCAGATCCTCACCGGGGGAGGTGGGACCGTGTGTGCCGCCGCCACCACCACCCAGGCGGCAACACCCACGGCGACTACCACGGGCTTGGGCGGTCAGAGCACCGCCATCGCCGGTGAAAGTCACCCTCGGTGACGGACACACGGTGACGGTGCCCTGGTATTATGCGTACATCACGCGCAAATATCGGGCCATCATCCCCACCGGAGGGTGGCTCATCCGGTTCGACCGATACGGTCAACACCGGATGAGTCGCTACTTGCACTAAAAAGGGGGGGGGGTGTAGCGACCTCGCGGGCCGGTCAGCCGCCCGCAATAAGAGGCTCAGCGCCTATGGCGCCCCTAAACTTCCACACTCGTGATGCGATCCTACCGGGAAATATGTCATCTCTTTCTCGTAAAGAGATCGAGAGTGATTGATACGGATGTTTTTACAATCTTTTTGTAACTGATCTATAGATGTGTCTTTTAATACGATTTTCAAAAATTGAAGTTGAAGCATTTTCTGATTTAAGTTTAGATGGTCTTCTGCAAAGAAAGTTTATGACAAACAAGAAAAACACAATAAATATGATCACAAAAATGTTATGCAAAATATAGAAACAGGTATGAAAGATGTACAAGAAATTTGACATTATATATCCGGCATGTCCGAGAGGCACTACTACTATAATGATTACTACAATAAAGACATTGAAGATTTTAATGTCAAGTTTCGTCTCGATAACAATTTTATGAAACCCTATATTTTAATGGATGAACTTAGAAGCTTGTTTCAATCTCCACGGTATAATTCAATAAATTAAAATTACTATTAGCATTGCAGATAATTTCGTACTTATTGCACAATTATAATAATAGTAAATATAATATAAATATAATAAATATAAATATAAATATGTAAAAAATCTTCAGAGAGCCTGGCAACTTGACGCAAAGATATTATGGCATAGAAATTTTTCAATACCTGCTCCGATTTAGTTTGAAGAAAAAGTGGGATGAATTTATAAATCGACCCGAAGACCAGTAGTTTTTAGAAGTAATAGCTACTATTATGATACAATGGTATCAACCGGAGAAATATATTTCTTCCTCGTATATAGAAGCATTACTGGATAAGATCGCGGAAGAAGTATTGAAGTATCTTAAGAAAGAACATGCGCATTTAATATTCTCGACATCTAAGCAATTCTGTTTTTTAAAACACAATATCAACAATAATTGTTGGAATGAAATCAAAGCAAAGCAGATTAAGTGCATATTAGATAAAATTATTTTTGATTTAAATTCCTATGGATTAGACTATTCATGGAGACTATCTATAAGATCAAATCAAGAAGTCGTGTATATGTATAGCAAACATGGTATGTTATTTTCCTTTATTACAAAATATAAATATAATTATTCTTTATTATATGATTTTAAATACATATACTCGTTATATCTTATAAATATTTTTTGTTCTATTACAGCTGAGAATAGTTACATTTTACAATAATTACATTTTTAGATTCAATAAAAGTAGATCCTCTTTTAAATTTACAATTTTGGAGAGATGCATTTCTGCTAACATATCACAGCGTGGCGAGAAGATTGGGCATACATTGCGAACTAGTACAAAACTTCGGCCATGAAAATTGTGATTCGTTTATTCATATTTTGCTTGGCAGTCAAGGTAGTAAGCATAATCATAGCTTTATGTTCTTTTAATGCATCGATTTTTTCTTAGCAAAAATATAACCATCAATAATCCTCGAACAAATCCTATGAAAACAAAGGATTTTTCGCAAACTAAACACTTTGAATCAAATAGATAATAAAACTACACTTTTTTAGATAATTGTATATAGATTTTACTTTAAATAAAATTTTAATTTCAGAGTTAGTATACAAAAAGATGTATAATTCAATTGATTAAAAAATTATAATAAATAATTCCTCACTAATGACATTTTGCAAAGAAAATTGATTTCAAAAATCTATCATTAAAAAGACATTCAGTAATATTAAAACACCTATTACATAGCGTATGCCTTTTTTACAATAATACAGAAAACAGCAGTGAGTGTTTCCATATTAATTAGCTAAACGATAAATCAAATCAACAAAATTATGAGCTTTCTCTGGACAGATATCAAAAGATAACTTTACAAAGAGTAAGTAGTTATTTATATATAATTTCTTTTTGAGGGAGAGAAGGGGGGTATTTTATCCATCTACGACACTCGGACAGAATCCATTGCTCCTTATCATAAGCGAGTAATTTTATTAAATCTCTAAAACAGAGATATGTGGGAGCGACTGGTCGGGATCGAATACAGGATTGCCCATTTATTAGACAATAACTCTAACACAGAGCTAATAATCATCTTTTCTAATGCTTCATTTGTGACTTTCATATTAACTTTAATTTTGTGAAATAATGTCATGTCTTGAGCTCCATTTATCATTTATAAATATGGGCTGTGCAATAGATCCTTTTGAGGGTCACAAAACGCGATTCAAACGAAACTATATATATACATATTCTAAATAGGATAAAAAAGTAGACTTTACACACTCTAACGTTCATTCATTATCTTTTTTTTTAAATATTAGGCGAGATCCATTTCATATCATTTCGTGCTTAAGATGACTGTTCAAGATCGCGTTATGTCGCTTATGGAAAATCCGAGAATCGAAGATTAAAACTCCGTTAAATAAATCACATTAAAAATAGATTTCCACATCACTTCGATTTTCGAACGTTTCATTATTTGTTTCCTTGTCTCGAAAAAACGACAAACAGTTAACGACATCGTTTTTGCCAAATCTAAAAAACTTGGTCACAAATAAATATTGACGATCTATCGAATCGTCTATCAACCGTTCAGCGATTAATCGCAAATTAATAAGCATGCGCAAAGGCATGCTCAGACGGCTCAATAAGCTCGGCTTAAGACGGCCGAATCCGCTCGGCGTGCATGACAGATGCGTGCTTAATACGTAAGACCCCTGCGGCAGCCTATAACGCACGGCGCCCGCAGGTCACCACCAACCTATTTAAAATAAAGTAAAATTGGCGATTGGCAAAAGAGGAGTGATCGTTGCCGCTATTATAAAAGATGTTTGCCCCGACCGTTCGGGGCCTTGTCGCAATTTTCGCAGCTTAACCGCAAGCATGCAAATTTCTCAGGAAACCGCTAAGAACAACCGCTAAGAAAAATCGCTTAACAAATCGCGTAAAGAATCGACTTTCGTTTCCGAAGTTTTCGCGAACGCGAGTGATCGCGATTACGCGAGTCGCACTCTGGTGCATCCAAACTGTAAATAGACAATTAAACTCTGTTTTATTTATACTTTTATTAACATTTTTTTGTAAATCTTGTGAATAAAGTTTTGTGATACTTATCAAAATTGTGTTTAAATTCACATGAATTTTGTGTGTACTCGAGACCGTGTCATTCTCGTTCTCTAAACTGCGTGATCGCGCACTTTTATTTCGCTCTCGAACAATGACGAAATCTAAAAGTGTACAAGTCTATATTTTCGACTATACACGTAACGCGCGATTTTTTAAAGTCAATAAAAAAATTGTGTATTTTTTTATTCATAATCAGAATTTCGTATCTATTCTTCTTTTTAAGATAGCAAATCGTTTGAGATGCTTGAATGTTGATGACAGATTTTCTCCTAATGATGAAAGAAGAATAAAGCTTTCGACAATAAAAAATTATACGGTAAATATTATCCAATCAAAATAATCTAATACATATGACCTATTGATATATAATCATATATATTATCTCCGGATATATCTCCGGTATAGAAGGACCCCTATGAGCTAGCAAGCTGAACTTTTTTTTGTACACTTCTCTAACTGTATAAATGTCAAATATAAAATATTAGCCCCGGAAATTGAACAGAAGTTAAGTTTTAGAAATTTTAGTTTTGCGTGCCTCAGTACGGTTCGACACACTTTTTGACTTTCTAGATTAACATTTTCTAGATTAACAAGAATTAAAAGTGGAGTTTTCGTTCAAATTTGCGCTGAAAGCGCGAATGATGTGAATTAAATCTAAATGAAGTCTACCGTTGCACAGTTTGGATTTATATTATATATAAATATATATATTATATATATATATATATATGTATATAGGTCTAGGTTATAGGTCAATAAGTTTTTATGTTGATCTAATACAAAGTATATATTAATCTGCGGGTCTATTAACTATTAAAAGTATGGTTTTTTTTGTATGAAGAAGATAAATATTACCTTCGACCCCTAAGCTGAATGTGGAAAAGACACCTTCACGATATCTCCATGACCAAATATTCAAAAATGTCCTCAGGAAAGTCCACAGGTGCGATACCTAAATCTTCGGATTCGAAATTGAGGCAGTCAACATCCCCCGTTTCATCTAAATTACTCGTTCCTGAAACCTCAAAACGAGGTCCTATGCTCTCTGAAAAAGAGGAAATCAAGAGCTCTTGTCAAGCATTCCAGTGTAGATTCAATCAAGCAAGCCCTGAAGATGCCCTTAGATACTCTATCAGAGGTAATAATGGAAGGAGATGAAAATGGCTCCTCAGGGGCTTTTGGTCTCTCCTTTCCTCAACTCCCATCTACGAGGCCCCAACTTGGACCTGAGCTACCAACCTCAAGCCACTTGAGAATCGAAACCTTGGAATGGTACCCACATTATGGTGAAGACTCAACTAAAGGCCAAAACACAACCCTATATCTTGACATGCTTTCACGAACTCGAGAGGCTGAGTTGGGTGAGATAACAATGTTTTCTGAAACCTGTTCAGACGAAAGGTCACTCCATACAGGAATATAAGGAATATAAAAATAAGCAGTCCAAGAATCCACGAAAAAGACCTTATAACATCGATAATAATAATGTACGCCCTGGCATTACTACAACTACAACGCAAAAGAAGCAGCGGCAGTTTTCTCTGAGCGTGAGCAGCGCACTTTCTCGCAATAGTCAACAAGTTGCAGATGATCTCATCACTTCCTTCGTTGTGGAGACAATGTCTCCAATGGATATCGTAGGACATCAAGCGTTTAAAAACCTTATATGTGGTAATATAACGCTTAACCCGATTATTCATTATTCATTAATGATTCTGCATTCATTAATTTATTCACATGTTCATTTTTCAGTAATGAATTAATCTAATTTATATTGTTGTTGAAGTATATATTATTATTTTTATTAATATTGTTGATGAATTAATCTCTCAGGTGTCAATAAGCTGACAAATTCTGTTACCATAATGACAAGAAAGACATTACGGTCAAAGGTAGATACCAAGTACACAGCCATGCTACAGCATCTGACAGAAACTTTGGAACGGACTAAGTACATATGTACTACAGCTGATATTTGGTCGTCATCGAAAAGAAGTTTCCTTGGGATAACTGCTCACTGGGTAAGGTTTAATCCCTAAAAACTTACCTTTTTCAAAAAATATAAAAGAAAGAGCCAAGTACACACGCTAATTGTGAAAAACTGTTATGTATCTACAAAATAGTGTTATTTTAATCTACAAAATTGTTATCTTTATCCGCACAAAATAGTGTTTTCTAAACTGTTAGAAACTGTTCTATAAATTATTTTAATTGTGTAAAATATATTCTACAAAAATAATGTGATATCAAACAATACCAAAAATTAAAAATTTTAATTAAAAAAACTTGGCGCTGCTAAACTAAATAATATGCTTAAATTAACGTATTCGTTAATATATTAACATTGCAGTTATTGATGTAATTAAATTAAATATACTTCTGAATTAAATTTAGATTTAAATTAAATTTATTCGTAGGTTTAATATATACTTTAAAATATACATTGAAATTTAGCAGCGCTGTTTTTTTAATTAAAATTTTTTAATTTTTGTAGGAAATTAAAACAACTATTTTCTACAACTTTTTTTTGTTAAAATATTTTTAAAAGTTCTAATTTTCAATTGGCGCTATTGTTTGATATCACATTATTTTTGTAGAATAAATTTTACACAATAAATAATTTATAGAACAGTTTCTAACAATTTAGAAAACACTATTTTGTGCAGATAAAGACAACAATTTTGTAGATTAAAATAACACTATTTTGTAGATACATAACAGTTTTTCACAATTAGCGCGTGAACTTGGCGCCCTTTTTTTACATTTTTTTAAAAAGGTAAGTTTTTAGGGATTATATCATTCTCTTTTGTAGTATTTAATTAATGACACCGAATCCACTAGCAAATATATATATTATGCTTTGACGTATTAGATTGCAGAGTTAAAAATATCTTAGATTGTCGGATCTTAATAACACAAATTCTATTATTTAAAGAACAAGAGAGAAGTGGAGGGAGGGAGAGAGAGAGGGGGTGAAGAAGAGAGAGGTAGGGAGGGGGAGGGGGAGAGAAGGAGGGAGAAAGGGGGAGAGAGGTTTGTAATATATTATTATAAATAAGAAAGAGTGAGTGAGAGAGAAAAGGGGGAAAAGAGAAAAAGAGGGAAAGAGAAAACCAGTGAGAGAGAGAGGGGGGAGAGGGGGGAGAGGGAGGGAGGGAGGGAGAGAGTGAGTGCAATACGTAATATATAGTTAAAAAGATTATTAATGTTACCGAATCCATTAGCAAATATATAAGTATTATACTTTGACGTATTAGGTTATTATAGTATCGACGACGGTCGGTAATAATAATAATATAACTAAATACTGTGAGACAATGCCGAGGGTTAGGCGGAGATTTGGAAAAGGAAGGCGTCAGGGAATTTGCTCAGCCGGTTTAATAATTTCACTTTAGTGCTGTGAAAATATATATATGTACGAGGGTGGTCTGAAAAGTTTCCGACCTAACAAAGATACAACACATTTTTTCTGAAATTTTTTTTTTATTTTTCAACATAGTCTCCTTGTAACTCTACACACTTCTCCCAGCGATGCTCCCATCTCTGTAACCCGTCAAAATAGTACTCGGCATTTTTCTCTGCAAAATAATTGTTCACGAAGGTGATTGCCTCTTCATTTGACGAAAATCTTTGTCCTCCGAGCGCAATTTTTAGATGAGGGAACAAAAAGAAGTCGCTTGGGGCTAGATCTGGTGAGTAAGGCGGATGGTCAAGCAGTTCAAACGATAATTCGTGGATTTTCGCCATGGCAACCGCTGAGGTGTGAGACGGTGCGTTGTCTTGGTGAAACAGGATTTTCTTTTTCTGCAAATGTGGCCGTTTTTCCGCAAGTTCTGCCTTCAGCTTGTCAAGTAATGATGCGTAGTATGCTCCTGTAATGGTTTTTCCTTTTTGAAGATAATCGATTAAAATAACTCCATGACTATCCCAAAAAACAGTCGCCATCACTTTCCCAGCCGAAAAAACAGTTTTTGCTTTTTTTGGAGCCGGTTCCCCCTTTGCAGTCCACTGTTTGGATTGTATTTTTGTTTCGGGCGTATAATGGTGTATCCAAGTTTCATCTACAGTAATTAATCGGCGCCAAAACTCGGATTTATTGCGCCTAAACTGCGTCAAAAGAGCGTTGGAAATGTTCATTCGAACACGTTTTTGGTCTAACGTGAGCAAACGCGGCACCCAACGCGCGGACAGCTTTCTCACGCCTAAATGTTGATCTAATATGTGACAAACACGTTCTTTTGACATGTTCATAACCTCTGCTATCTCTCTCACTTTAATTCGGCGGTCGTCTAGCACCATTTGGTGAACTTTGGCGATGTTTTCGTCGGTAGTTGCAGTTTTTGGACGTCCCGAACGTTCATCGTCTCCCAAGCTCTTACGGCCACGTTTAAATTCAGCTGCCCAAAATTTCACTGTGGTAAATGATGGTGCAGAGTCCCCATACACAGAATCCAACTCATCTTTGATTTGCGTAGGCGTATTGCCTTTCAAAAACAAATATTTAATGACAGCTCGATACTCGATTTTGTCCATTTTCGCAAAAAAACTCACACCAACTCACTCAAACGACTGTTACATAAAAACTGCGCGTCCAAAATGGCTGAAACTTTAGATGAGTAACTGTCAACAGATGAACAACGAAATTCAGTAGCTTTTATTTACGAGTGTTGTCATCTTCACGTTGAGGTCGGAAACTTTTCAGACCACCCTCGTATTTCCACTTGTACTTGAGAGCGCGTACATAAAACGTAATACAATCTTACGGGAACGCGGGTTAAGATAGACCTCGTCCTACTTGTCGCACGGCCGGAACACAGTTGACTGCTCGAACCGTTTTTCGCACATGCGCATTGGAGACTTTGACGACGACCACAACGACGATGGAGACGTTTCTTAATGATAAATTTTAACATTGAGACTTTGCATCTCAATGTCTCTGTTTATAGATCATGTAGAGCGAAAATAAAAACACTTTCCTTATATAATTCAAACCCAAGCTATCGATTAAGCCTATCAAGAATTCGATCGGTTTAGCGGTTATTGAGGTCTGATAATCTGAGAACTCCGACAACTATCCGACTCGCGTAAAGATACCCGGAGTGCCTCGCTGTTGCTGCGCGATACTTGGCGCGAGACACTACCGTGTCTCTTGAATACCTATCTAGGTTTATACTTATCTTTACCTATAATAATGCATAATGCAAACTGAAAGCTACGTTTGATTTATGTTAGGAGTACTGTTTCTTTCATGAAGTTTTATGAAATTTGTTGTATCGGCAGTTATTTGGCAATACTTCGATCTGTTGTATTCAAATTTTAACTGAAGATGAAATGTTATTTAGAAATTATATTTATCATTTTGTATCATTATATATTACTTTGTGGATTAGATACAAAGAACAAGCAAAATTTTTTCGTGTAACGAGTTTTTATTAATTCATTAATATTGTTATATTTAAATGTATTTTTTCCACAGATATACGCAAGTTTTCAGAGGGAAAGTGCGGCTTTGGCTTGTCGCAGGTTTAAGGGTAGGCACTCTCACGACAAGATTGCTGAAATGATTCACGATATACATTGTGAATTTAAATTTGACGCAAAAAAAAATTGTAAAAGTAACAACGGACAATGCGTCAAACATGATAAAAGCCTTTTCGATGTTCAGCCAGAACAATCAAACAATCGATTTGGATAACAACAACAATGATGATTCAGACAATGATTTCGTTATACAAGGCATAACTGAGGCCACTGATGGAATTGCGAGTGACTCCGGTTCCGTATCCGAGATATTTCTACCTGTACATCAACGCTGTGTGAGTCATACACTAAATCTGTTAGCCACAGTGGACATCAAAGCCGCATTAACAGATTCCGTATCTGGAAACAGTGGAGGGAGCTATACTCGTTCCCATCATTCTGCCTTTGGAAAATGCTCTGCCATATGGAATTTAGCATCTCGATCTCCTAAAGCTGCTGAGACATATGTCGCTATTACAGGAAAGGCCTCATTATCACCCTGTATCACTCGTTAGAACTCAACCTTCGATTGCTTAAATGATCTCGTTACAGTCAAACAATTCCTTGGTATTGTTTGCGATGCACTTGAACTGCCAAAATTCAAGGACACTGACTTGGAATTCTTAACAGAATACATTGAATGCGTCAAACCAATCACGGAAGCTTTAGATAGGCTACAAGGCGAAAAAAATTGTTTTTATGGCGAACTTTTACCAGTTCTGCTGCAAACGCAAAAGAAGTTGCAAAAGCTACAACTCCGGCATTTAAAATACTGTGCGAAATTAGTAGTGGTGCTGTTAGAGGGCTTAAACAAAAGATTTAGTGATTACTTTGACTTTTCCTATCAAGTAAACGATGCTATTTTAGCAGCTCTGTTAGTCATCCATTCTTTAAGTTACGTTGGGTATCAAAAGAAAGAAAAAATGATGTCAAAGAATTGCTTGTTAATGAAGCTGAATCTTTATTAACCCATGTGTCTAAAATTCGAAATGATTCGATAAATGTATCCGAAGCCACACGCAGTGAAAGCTTTTTTGCCTTTGAAGGAGGATTATCTTCGGATGAAAGTGTTGCAAACACCTCCGTTAAAAATACGATTAAACTGCAATGCTTGCAGTATTTGCAAAATGAAGACACATGTTTAGACTCGCTTAATGCACTTCCTACGATTAAAGAAATTTTTATTATATATAATACTGCGCTCCCGTCGTCTGCGCCAGTAGAACGCTTATTTTCATATGGAGGTATGATTATGCGCCCCAATCATCGAAGCATGCACGATGATACCTTTGAAAGACAATTGCTGCTCAAATTAAACAGCGTGTTTATCAAGTAAAACTAAAATGTACGAATATCTAAATAAACTGCATATACTAGGAAAAATCATTTTGCATTTGAAAACCATTTAAAATACCTATTTACTCATTTACATTTAAAATGGATTCGAAAAACCCATTTTACATTTTGCATTTTAAATACATTTTTTAAAGTATTTTACATTTGGCATTTTAAATGCAATTCGAAAAGCATTTTACCCAGCCCTGCCACTACTAACAAACTAGACACAGATTTGGATTGTACCTCGCTTTGGAAAATTGTAAACCTATGTAGAACTTCGCTTCGCGTTGTAAAGTATATGCGTGGACGCAGTGGGTTCCGCCCCCCTGCGGGAGGCTCCACTACCGAGAAACTAAACACATAGGTTTGGGTTGAACCTCGCTTTGCGTGGAAAATTGTAAACCCATGTGGAACTTCGCTTCATCTTGCGAAGTACATGCGTGGACACATTAGGTTAATCTAGAATTTTTAACTGCAGGTCGACGAGGGATGCCGGTAGAGACGGTACAACAGAACGCAGTGCCGAATACGATGGATATCGGCTCGCGAGGAACTACGCCGCCGAACTCATCGCCGAGAGGAATTTCCGTGAATGGAACGTCAAGTGGTGGTTCCTTAGGGAACACCGTGAAGTGGTTAGCGTCTCAGATCCCAGAGTTTGGAACAACTGAGGACGAAAATGTTCAGGCATGGGTCAAAAAAGTAGACAAAGTCGCGCAAATACATGGATGAACTGACTCAATTACTTTATTGGCTGCTTCAAGTCGGTTGACAAAAAGTGCGCGCAAATGGTACGACATTCAGACGGGTGTCGTATTGGAGTCGTAGATCCGCCTGCGGCAAGAAATCGAGAAGATCTTCGACCGCAAGATCCCGTTCTACAAGGCAATCCAAAATGTCGAGGCCAGGAGGTGGAACACCCTGAAAGAAACGTTCAATCAGTACACGATTGACAAATTAGCGCTGATGTACAGATTAGAGTTGCCGATCCCCAATCAGATTAACGTACTGATTGGAAGGATCACGCAGAGTTCGGTCCGAATAACCGCGCTGGCGGTAAGAGCCATGACTATAGAGTCCTTCCTGGACCAGATGAGGCACATCACCGAGGGTCTGGCGGACTCAGAGAAGAAACCTCATTTTAATACGGGAAAAGCTGCGAAATTAGGTGACGACACGTGTCGGAATTGTGGCAAAAAAGGTCACAACCACTAGGATTGTCGAGGAGAACCAGTGTGTTTCTACTGTAAGGCGAAGGGTCATCGTCAATTTGATTGCCCGAATACGAGGAAAAAGGAGACAAAGGCGAGTCAACCTACCAGATTCCCGCAGTCATCGGTGGCGGCAAACGTCGAGCCGCTACCTCCCTCATCAGAACCCCCGGGGGGGCTTCACTTCCCGAAAATATAACCTAACCCTGAAACCGGAGGTTTCAGACGACCAGCCGGAGATTATACCCGCCGAGGAAACCGCCGAGCAGACCACGATGGAAGAGGAGCTGCCTGAGCAATCTCAGGAGCAAAAACAGCCGGATGAGGAGCCGGAGAATCCATTCTCCAGCAGGAGAATCCGGACGAACAAGAACGGGACAACCCGACGGTGCAGAGGAACAACGGCGAGAAGGAGAACGCTGGAGACAAGGAGGGACAAGCACAAGCACAAGCTATTTCCGTAAGCCTGAAGTATATTCTGTAAAGCAGTTCTTTGTACGGACAAATTCTTTTGTCTAAATAAAACTATAAGTTGTTTTCTCTTGTAACGCGAACAATGCGTTTTTGTTTAGTTGCTCAAGCATGAAATTTAGCGACAGTTATATTTTTCTTTTGTAGCGCGAACAATGCGTTTCTGTTTAGTTGCTCAAGCATGTAATTTAGCGACAGTTATATTTATTTATTTAGGAACGCGAGAGACGTAGATTATTTGTTTCCTTTATTTATTTATGCGAACAAAGCGGTATCGCGTGGTTGTCAGTCAGCGCGCAGAACGCGTAAAATTTTATTTTATTGTTAAGAGCGAACAATGCACGTGCATTGTAGTTTTATACATTGTGATACTTGCAACATAGAGTTTAAGACAGCTTCCTTTGTTCGAACAAGGAACAAAGGAACGAGTTACAGCAACAGCGCATGCGTCGAGCCGCTATTCGACGCAGGGCGATGGAGTGGGAAGTATTATAAGAGTGGCGCGCGGCCATGACACGAGGCTTTTCGTTTCCGGAACCAGCCCGAGATGGTTCTCTTGTATATCGCGTCGTGCGAAAATTACGCATGATTGCGTCGAATAATTAATTGCGTTTTAGTTAATTCCGGTGATTATTAGCGAGCTCTAGCTAATTTTTTGAGCGGTTATTTCAATAGAGCGCATCGGAAAAGTGATTGTAAGTGCGTTGACGTGCAAATCGGACATACCGGTGTCCTGGCGGTATCTTACTGCGTATCAGTACAAACTACTGTAATTTATAATTATATACAAATATAAAATATATTTAATTTTATATTTTTTTTCGTAAAAAAAATGTTATTTCACTCACCTATCCGTGTACGTGTGACAGTTTCCTGGTTTTCCATCTTCCTCTGGATACTCGGTGACTCCTAGTGAACGGGAACGATGATCCGTGATCCTGTAAGGTAAGAGAGAAATAGTAATTAACGGGAAATTACGCGGGAGGCATAAAAGTGTGTGTGTGAACGTGTCACGACGTGTGCGACCGTTGATGAGTCATACGACGCGTGACGCAGTAGCGGCGTGTATAACAAAAAGTGGGAGGATCCAAAACGACCGTTGAAACGCGTGATCCCGAGACAAAGGGACGGGGCGTGGCTTGAAAAAATACGTTAGTGGCGTGACGCCGCAACAGCAATCGGGGGCGTGGCTTGTGACCACAAAGCCACTCGACAAAACAAAGAAGACAAAGGACATCCCTGGGAGAAAGAAATATCTGGAACAAAGGACAGTGCTGGGACAAAGCACAGCCCTGGAACATGGGAAAAAGGCCGAAACAAGGGCGAATAAAGAAAACCTTGCTCGTTGGAGGAGAAATGAGCTGGCGACCGTCAAAATAAGTAAGAGAACATTGTATTACCAAAGCGAACTCTCGTAGTATTAACGTCCGGTCACAACCCAACCCATTAATCAGTGTGCCACTAGTCAGTCTGTGCCACTAGTTAGTCAGTGCCATTAGTCACTCTGTGCCACTAGTCAATCACTCGGTCAGTACCATTAGACAGTCACTAAGTACCATTAGTCAGTCACTCAGTCAGTGCCATTAGTCAATCTGTACTACTAGTCAGTCAGTGCCATCAGTCAGTCAGTGCCACTAGTCAGTCTGTGCCGTACTTGCTTCGGCAGTACATATACTAATATTGGAACGATACAGAGAAGATTAGCATGGCCCCTGCGCAAGGATGACACGCAAAATCGTGAAGCGTTCCACATTTTTGTCACGGTTGCTTTGCCGACTTTCTCGTAAGGATAGGCAAAAGAATCGACGCTTCCTGCGATTTCTGCGGAGATGAAGATGGGGTATATCATGTATTAAGGGAGTGCCCCCTCTGGGACTGGCAGCGGATCCTGCTGAAGCGCCAGTTGAAGCTCGCCAGAGACTTCACCTTGGGGGATGTGGTGGAGATCATTCTCGGATCTAGAGCAGACTGGAAGGCCTTTTCTGCTTTCGTCGAGGAGGCACTGCGAAATAAGGAGGAGGAGGAGAGAAGGCGCGAAAGAGCCGGGACTTCCACCACCTCGGACGGGGACGACGAAGCCGAATGAGGAGATGACAACTCGTCATCATCATCATCAACATGGTCTCGTATTCTGCATTCATCACTCATTTTATCAGCTTTCATTCACTCATTCATTCATTCACTCATCCATCCATTCACTTATTTATTCACTCATTCATTTATTCATTCATTCATTTATTCATCTACTCATTCATTCATTCATTCACTCATTCATTCATTCATTCATCTCATCTCATTTCATCCATCTCACTAATGTGCATATTTTGTAACGAATTTTGGATACAACAGAGATCATGTCAACCACATCTGTACACGGCTCTTTGTTCATGTAGTTAGTTTGTCTGTCCTTTATTTAACATTTTATTATATTTTATATTTTATTTGATATTTAATGGACATCCTGCTCCTTCGATCTCGGGACATTTTTTTATCTTTTACATTATTACTTGTTAATTAATTAATTTATTTATTTAATTTCATGTATAGTTTACCGTATTCGTCCGGAATACGTGTTATCATGTGCAAGCAACAGTGTTGATGATATCGGTTTATGTTTGCAGGGGCGGATATCACGGATATCCTGCCCTCTGCATCTTACATTTACTTATATTTAAGGGAGGGGGGGACACTACACACACACATTCACTCATTCATTCACCTTTCATTCATTCTTTCACATTCACTCTTCTAGTAACAGGGTTTTTCTTTCTTCTTTCTACCAACACTGTTTTATAGTATAGTATAACTAAGGGGGGCAGGGGGGAAGGGGGGTTTCTGTGTTTCTTTATTGGTATTTTGAGATCGAAGGAGGGCGTAGAATTACGGAGTCAGGATCACTAGGGCTGCCGACTCCGGGGCAGTCATGCGCAAGCGGTACCCCCGAACTCGGCACGACGATTTACCATCTTCTCGTCGTTAAGAGTCCCGAGGATGGTTCACGGGGGGGAGGTTTTAGTGGGTGGGAGTCCCACACTACCGGTCAGGACGGCCTGGCCGGTGTGCACAAGGCATTTCCTCCTCCCTCGTAAAAAAAAGTCAGTCTGTACCACTAGTCAGTCAGTACCATTAGTCACTCTGTGCCACTAGTCAGTCAGTCAGTGCCATTAGTCAGTCAGTGCCATCAGTCAGTCAGTACCATTAGTCAGTCAGTGCCATCAATTTGGGCTACTAGTCAGTCAGTGCCATCAGTCTGTGCTACTAGTCAGTGCCACTAATTTCAGTTCAGCTTCTAAGTTAATCGAAAATAAGAATGAATGACCGACCTGGATCAAGTTGAGACATTCCTCTAGAAAATTTTTGGAATTTTCGAAAAATACTTTCAATCATTAGTGATCGAAACACCTGTTTGGACTGGTGTCAGGAAGTTTGGCTGTTGCCAAACAAGACGAAAATTCCTTCAAACCGGTAAAGAATGGAACTTGAAAAGTCTTCTCGAAATCACAAAAATTTTTCTACTTGTGTAGGTCTTTTTTTAAATGTCAGAAGCATAACAAAGAACGAACAATATGTGAAAACACATGGTTCGAACACCGTAACGTATGGAAGACGTTCTAGTTGTCACATATATGTTCGCGACAAAAGCTTCTTACAAGACGTCCAAAAAGAACTAAGATCATTCAATGAGCCTGTGATCAAAAAACACAATTTCAGATATCTTTAGTTGTTGCAGAGATGTCTGCATGCTAAAGCTGGATCAACTCTTCTTAGATCGAGGTAAAATCAGTGGTCCAAGAAATATCATTGAGATCGACGAAATGAAGTTTGGTCGACGTAAATACGAACAAGACAGAGTAATTGAGGGAAAATGGATTTTTGGAGCGATTCAAGTGGATTCCAAAGAACTACGATTAGAAGTCTGTCCAAACAATAAACGTGACTCTAAAATTTTGCTTATATTGATTCAGAAACAGATATTGCTTGATACAACAATTTTGTCGGACTCTTGGAAGGCCTATGACATACTTGAGCATAAAAAATACAATTATCTTAAAGTAAACCATAGTATCGAGTTTCTTTGCAAAGAAACCGGCGCGCTATCACCTGAATGATTGAATCCCAGTGGAGGTCTTTACGGCTCAGATTGCAAAGAGGTGGTGTTCCATCAGAGCAACTCAATTACCATCTCTTAGAATACTTTTGGCGGCGAGAAGTGCATTTAATGATCTCTTAACTACCTTGATCTCAGAACTAATTAAGGGAATTAGACAAATTTATCCTCGCAAAGGTTGTTAGGTGAACGTTGTAGAGGCAAGAGTAACCACAAAATGAAAACACCAAAACTGCCATTACTTAATAATTAAAATTTAAAAAAAGACCAAAACTGCCACTGCTTAGTAATTAAAATTAAAAACAACAAAACGAGAACAAAAGGCTCTAAGTGAGTCAGAATAATAAAAATAAGGCTAATAAGAGCCAACCGCAAGAAGGACGCGTATAAAGTTTTCAAAAACAAAAGAGAAATAAATAAATTTAAAACATGTTTATTCTGAAAGTAATATATAATCTAGACGTTTCGATCCTTCTTCGGGCCATCTTCAGTAGAATATCGTGAACGAAATAAAAAATAACGTGAAGATAAAACTAAATGTAGCTCTCACATCCATTCTTCAACTCAAATCGGGGAGTCCCTCACTGGTGACCGTCAACAAGAGAAAGAGTAAAAAACTCAACTCCACCGAGAAAGAGCGTGGAAAGAAAACGAGAAGACATACAAGTCAAAAACGCACACGTCAAAGGAAACATGTGACTGACATGTGATTGTCGAAGAGGGACCAAAACGTCTAGATATTATATATTTCTTTTAAAATAAACATGTTTTAAATTTATTTATTTCTTTTTTGTTTTTGAGAACTTTATCCGCGTCCTTCTTGCGGTTGGCTCTTATTAGCCTTATTTTTATTATTAAAATTTAAAAAAAACTTGGTTTGGGGTCTGTAGTTGTTCACTACACTGATGAGTCCCAGAGAACGAAACCCCAAAACTCCACTTTAATTCTTTAATCTAGAAAGTCAAAAAGTGTATCTAACTGCTCCGAAGCACGCAAAACCAAAACTTCCAAAACTCAACTTCTGTTCAATTGCCGGGGCTAATATTTTATATTTGACATTTATATACTTAGAGAAGTGTACCAAAAAAAGTTCAGCTCGCTAGCTCGCTAGCTCATAGGGGTCCTTCTATACTACAGCCTTATCTCCTACTAATTATGATGATTTTTAACCTAAGTGCTACAAAAGTCAATTTACTTATTTTATTATTTGAAAAGACATTAGTTAAATTATAAATACTAATTTTCAGCTACAAAACAAGAGAGTTCCATTTAAAGAACAACCTAAAGACTGAAAGAGATAGAATATGCAGTAGGCATGCTAGTTAGACAATCATAATCAGGGTCGAAATAATGATAAAGCTGATGTCATAATTGGATGGGACGATAGATTCCAACTTAGTCACAGTTAACTGAATACAAAAGGTACGAATCTTATATGTTTTTGAACTCTTACGAACATCCTGAGCATTTACGACCATTCTGTTTGCCAGAATCGCGTGTTTGAACAAACTTTTATCCGCATTATCTTATTTTAAGCAATAATAACGAAATATGTTATGTCGCACAAAGTATAAGCATTATATAGCATATATATATATATACATATATATATATGCATCTTTATATTTATATATATTCTATGAGACATATGTTCGTGTTTATATTATTTGCAACATAAAATAATACATTTTCTATTTTAGGTAATATATCATCAATATATACAAATGAACAAATTAATAATACAGAGATTGGGCGATATTTTTGTAGATTAAAGGCACTTATTACGTACCAAATGTTGACCAAATATTATCCAAGCGATGCGCCGCTGTAATTTATAAATTAATTTCTGAAAACAATTAAAATGTTTAGAGAAAGATGAAGAGGGTGCATTGGATAGGAATGCATGGTGTCTAAAAACGGTAAGACTTGCAACAATATAAAGCCTGCTAATAGTAATAATAATATTTTGTAATTATGTTATATTTTCTAATTCAGTACATTATGTATTATATAGAGCATTAAGCATCAAAATATTATTCTGTTATAAAAATTATAATAACATAATGTAAAAAATGTTTACTATATTAGAGTGGAACATTCGAAAGCATTCTTATATAAAAGAAGAAACATTTGAAATATTGCAAATATAAATTGCAAAGCCTGTATTATTCGAGCACCTTAATGCTTTATATGTATATAGATTCTTCAGAAAAATCAATTTGTGACTTTGACGAATTCTATTCGTTTCGCATTATGAATATTGATAGTCTATTGTAAACTTATAAATTAGTATATTCGTTTACTATCATTAAATAATTTTTTCAAAATACTTGTAATAATTACATTATTAAAATAAAATATTTTTTAATGTTTCAAATTTTTTAAATTTTTAACTCAAGCATGCATGTTTATAGATTTAAATTTCCAAATCTGATAACAAAAGCATTTTTAATTTAATTTTTGAAAATAATTTGAACATTTGATATGCCTCTAGAAAAGGAAATTGTTAGTAAACGGCAATTGCGTCTAAAATTGAACGTAAATTAAAAGCAGTACTTGCAGGTGGCAATATTTCAAAAAATGATTATATTTCTTTTGTCTCCATGCAATTAAGTTCTAAAGATAATGAAAAACTTGTATTTCAAACTGTTGCAAAGATAGACTCTATGTGTAAATCTGATTTTATTGATACTAAACTATTATCTGATAATAAAATTAACTGAAAAAATATGTTAGATCGTTCTAGTATTAGTGAAAACGATTCAAATTCTGTGTTTATAATAGCGATGATGTATTTATCGTAAATGAAGATGGCATACTTGCGACTAGTATTGCTGATGTTAAGATACAAACACATCTTTTATGTATAAATACAGTTATCGCAGGATATACGCCTGTGCATGATCCAAACGAAAATAATTATTCTGAATGTAATGAAACCAGAAGCGCAATATTCAATACAAATAACTTACCCAATTGAGCTCTCAGAAATAATATCAAGCACACCGCAATCGATGAACTTTTGCAAATGTTGAAACGGACATATAATTATTTATCGCTTACTGCGAGATCTCTCTTAAAGACTCCGAAACAGACGAAAACATTAAGTTTAAATGGTGTCATCTGTTATTTTGGCACAGAAATGAAATTAAAACAAAAATTAAAACGTGGTTTTAAAAAAACGTTAGTAGATAATGTTATTCAATTACATTTTAATATTGACAGTTTTCCATTGTTTTAAAGGAGTTCAACTGAGGTTTGGCCTATATTATTACGAAGTGATGTGTTAATTGATGATTCGCCGTGTATGGCTTATTTTGTGGAAGTGGAAAACCTGATCCGTTGGAATTATTTTTAGATAATTTTATAGAAGAAATAAATTATCTAATATTAAATAATATTGAATACAAAGGCAGTGCATTTAAAATAGAAATAAGAACTTTTATTTGTGACGCTCGTGCGAGAGCAATGTTAAAAACGATTATGGGACATACAAGTAAACATAGTTGCGAAAAATGTTGCATAGTAGCAAAAAGCGAAGCCTCTGATAAAGAGCAAAATAAATGAAACTAGCAGTACCATTAAACTTCGCGTAGTATTTAACGCGTCGTGTAAAACCAGTATATATGTATATACATATATACACAGTGTATTCAAAATGTTCGGGGACTGATTTTTTTCCGGACGTACTAGTTGCACCATCGCTTGGCCTATACTGAGACTAATTACTATGATGCCTCTTGAGTCTGCCATATTTTCTACGCTACCGTTGATTCAGTAGTTTGTGTGCAGCACGCGTTTTTAAGTTTGTAAAATTTTTAACGTTGTCACGATTTTCAAAATGGAGCAGAGAGCCGCGATTACGTTTTATTAATGGAGACTGTTAATGGAAAGTTTTCTATCGCGACGTAATGGATCTCCTTTTGAAGCGGATTCGCCAAGTCAGACTTGTACTGATCGGAAAAGTGATGGTTGCTCTAGCGCATTTCTCGTTAATTGTTACGAGATTTTTGTCTCAAAAATCGGTTTCTGTGATCCCACACCCATGGTATTCGCCGGATCTGGTCCTGTCTGACTTTTTTCTGTTCTCGAAACTGAAAATCGCCCTCAAAGGAATTCGTTTTGAGAGCATAAAGGCAGTTCAAAGCAGAGTTGCAATGATTCTTGACATAATATCTATGGACGAATTTTCTACAGCTTTCCAGCGACTCTATACGAACGATGCAAATCGTGTGTAGAGAGACAAGAAATGTACATTGAAAACCAATAAACAAAATTATTTCTATCTATAAAATTTGATTTTTAATTTCAAAACTTAATCGCGGCTCTCTGCTCCATTTTGAAAATAGTGACAACGTTAAATATTTTACAAACTTAAAAACGTGTGCTGCACACAAACTACTGAATCAATGGTGGCGTAGAAAATATGGCAGACTCAAGAGGCATCATAGTAACTATTCTCAGTATAGGCCAAGCGATGGTGCAGCTAGTACATCCGAAAAAAATCAGTCCCCGAACTTTTTGAATGCGCTGTGTATACACACACACACACACACACACACACACACACATATAGTGTTTATGATGTATATATTAATAAATATAAATAGGATCACAATTTAAAAATAATTGCGTCAATTGCTTTAGGCAAAAATTAGAAAATGTAATAAAGGAAGACAGTCTAGAGATAAATCTTAAACCATCTGTAAAAGACGATAAATCATATGAAAACATAAAAAGCATTCATGCGCATAAAAATGCTTTAAGGTTTGCGCTGTAATAGTATACACTGTCAGAGTCAGTTTACTATTTTATATTGCTTCGTGTATACATCTTTTACTAAAATTAATTATATCAATGTATTTAAACAATATATGTTTACTAGATATATAAACATATATATGTTACCGTAAATACCCGAAATCTGTTATATGGCGAACTTACTAGTTAAAACGCGAAGTATCCATGAGCGTTAGTAATTTCGGGTTCTTACTAGTCATATCTAGAAGACACTAATGTCGTTAGTAAAATGCCGAATGAAAAGATAATATCGGACTAAAATGGCAAATCACAGTGCGTAAAGTTGCAAACCTAAAACACACACACACGTGCGGGGAGGGGGGGTGCAAGGGGGGCCTTCGGCCCCCCTCCCGCAACCCCTCCGCCGGTCAGGCACAATGGACCTCGCTTTACAACTTGCAAAGTACAGCGTGGATAGACGAGCGTGTTCCGGAAGAACAGCCGAAAGTTGCAAACCTATGTGTAATTAGCCGATATTATCCTTTCATTCGGCATTTTACTAACGAGTAAATAGCCGAGTAAATAGCCGATACTCACATAACATCGGACATTCTATGTATATGCATTTTTTCTCCATTATGTGAAAATAATATCCTGTATGTAGAATGTATGTACATTTCATATACGTGATTTGAATATACATTATGTTACGTATTATGTATATCCATTAATGTATTTCATATGTATATATACAGCGCATAATATTAAATGTATGTACATTTCATATACGTGATTTGAATATACATTATGGTACGTATTATGTATATCCATTAATGTGTTTCGTATGTATATACACAGCGCACAATATTAAATGTATGTACATTTCATATACGTGATTTGAATATACATTATGGTACGTATTATGTATATCCATTAATGTATTTCGTATGTATATACAGCGCACAATATTAAATGTATGTACATTTCATATACGTGATTTGAATATACATTATGGCACGTAATAAGTGTATGCATTAATGTATTTTGTATGTTATATACAGTGCACAATACTGAATGTACATGTCGTACGCGTTTCATAACGCGTATTAATGTTTTAACGGCCGCACTTTTTCCGCGAAGTCTTTCACGTGCAGCCGGTGTGTTTGTTGCTCAAGGATATTTACTTGCTATTATCTGATAAGGAATTACCATATATGTATATACACTTACTGACAAAAGTTAAGAAACAAAATAATCGTTTGGTAACTACTGTATGTTCTTTATTTTCTGAGATACATAGGTTGGAAGCAAAAATAGCATAAAGAGATATCATTTCATACATCAACATACTATAAATTTTTTTCGATTATACTTGTATAAAGACTACAATTAATATTGAGTTGAAGAAATGAAATAAAACTTTGTGACAAAAATTAGGAAACATAGTTTACTTACATAACATAGGTATGCATGTGGTCCTGCGTTCTGGGAAACAAAAGTCGTTTCTTACGTAATTTTGCTCGCAGAATCCGCACCTGGCCGCAGAATTACTCTATCACGTCAGGTTCCCGAGACAAATGGGTTAAAATAGCCAAAAAACAGCGATTTTGGCCATATTCATCCTATTATTAATAACAAAGCAATTTTTTTTCTTAAAAATACTCAATGGCATCTTAAAGTACTGGTTTTTATCTTGAAAATAAATTTTGGTTTTCAACAGTACGATTTTTTTTGCTGAGATATTCTATTTCGAGTGTAGAGAGTTTATTGTACATTATAGCATAGCATTTTAGGCTAATAGATCACATTTTCAATTTCTGTAACCCTTCTTGTGGTGTGTATATCTGTGTGTGTGTGTGCGTGCGTGTGTGTGCGTGTGTGTGTGTGTGTCACAAGGTTAATGTGACACACACACCACAAGGAGGGTTACAGAAATTGAAAATGTGATCTATTAGCCTAAAATGTTATGCTATAATGCACTATAAACTCTCTACATTCGAAATAGAATATTTCAGCAAAAAAAATCGTACTGTTGAAAACCAAAATTCATTTTCAAGATAAAAACCAGTACTTTAAGATGCCATTGAGTATTTTTAAGAAAAAAAATTGCTTTGTTATTAATAATAGGATGAATATGGCCAAAATCGCTGTTTTTTGGTTATTTTAACCCATTTATCTCGGGAAACTGACGTGATAGAGTAATTCTGCGGCCAGATTCGGATTCTGCGAGCAAAATTACGTAAGAAACGACTTTTGTTTCCCAGAACGCAGGACCATGCATACCTGTGTTATTTAAGTAAACTGTTTCCTAATTTTTGTCACAAAGTTTTATTTCGTTTCTTCGACTCAGTATTAATTGTAGTCTTTATACAAGTATAATCGAAAAAAAATTTGTATGTTGATGTATGAAATGTTATCTCTTTATGCTATTTTTGCTTGCAACCTATGTATCTCAGAAAATAAAGAACATACAGTAGTTACCAAACGATTATTTTGTTTCTTAACTTTTGTCAGTAAGTGTGTATATATATATATACATATATATGTATATATATAAATATGTATACATAAATATAAATATAATGGGAGAGAATAGTCCAACAGGCTTGGTTCCACGAAGAGATTCGACTACTGAGCAAAGGAGGAAGGATACCATCGTCCAATTCTTTAACACGGCTCAAACCCTTTGTAGATAAAGATGGCTTACTTCGAGTGGGAGGACGTCTTCACTATGCCCAGATCGATATAGAAGCCAAGCATCCGCTCATATTATCCAGAAAATCACCACTGACCACTCTCGTGATTGAAGATGCTCACCGAAGAGCGCTTCACGGAGGCACTCAAGTCATCTTAAGTCTCCTACGCGTTTTGGATAATTGGCGGAAGAGCACCGGTTCGATCTCACATTTTAAGATGCACACGCTGCGCTCGCTACCGTGGCACTAGGGCAAGACAATTGATGGGCCAACTTCCTGCAGCCAGAGTTACCCAAGCAAGACCTTTTTACAATTCAGGCCTCGACTATGCCGGTCCGGTGACGTTAAAAATTTGGAGAGGGCGGGCGGCACGTTCATATAAAGGCTACCTAGCCATATTTGTTTGTCTTGCAACATCGGCAGTGCATATCGAGGTAGTCACGGACTACACCACAGATGCATTTCTTGCCGCTTACAAACGGTGTAGCGGAAGATGAGGTATATGCGCCACTCTACATGGTGACTGTGGCACAAACTTCGTGGGAACTGACGCGGAACTGAAATGCCTACTACAACAATCTTCTCATGAGCTTAGCCGACTTGCCTTCCTCTTGACTCAAGATGGTACCGAATGGATATTTAAACCCCCCATCAGCTCCTCATTTTGGTGGAAAGTGGGAGGCAGCGGTGAAATCAGTCAAATATCACCTGAAACGAGTACTGGGAGAAACCGCTGTAACATATGAAGAGATGACTACCGTAACAGTTCAAATTGAAACTGTATTGAACTCCCATCCGCTCTGTCCGTTATCCGAAGACGCTACCGATTACTCCGCCTTAATACCTGGACACTTCTTGATGGATCAAGCACCGACGACCATCCCGGAACCCAGCCTATCTGCCATAACTATCTCTCGGTTAACCCGTTGGCAACTTCTGAGATAAACAGTGGAACATTTTTGGAAGAGATGGTCTGCAGAGTGCTTGCAGAGATATCAATCCATATCCAAATGGCATCATCCTGCTAATGAAGTTAAAGAGGGATCTCTAGTTTTAATTACAGACGAGCATTCCCCCCCCCCCGGGAAAGTGGCCCCTCGCCAGAGTCCTGCAGCTACATCCAGGACCAGATGGCTTAACTAGAGTCGTCACCCTGAAGACCTCAACGTCCACATACAAACGATCTATTGCGAAGTTATGCATCCTACCCTCGGATCCTGATTCAATGTGTTCGACAGTTCCCTTGTAGAAGGCGGGCGGAAATGTTACGGAATTGCCAAAGGTTACGGAATTGCCAAAGGTTACGGAATTGCTAAAGGTTACGAAATTGCCAAAGCCCGACGTTACCGACTCTACGATACAGACGAAAACCGACAGTAAAGCCCGCGGAGACGCTGCCGTTGCTTAGTAACGCAGCTTGTTGAACAAGGAGACGGAGCAGTTGTTTCCAGAGGGACTGACACGGAGAGACGTTGCGTTCTCTTACGATTTCTTTGGATTCTGTACGATCATAAGTAAAAGCTTACGGTTATTATTTTCTACACGTATCGTGACCCCCTGCCGTTCACTCCATCCTGCCATCCGGAATTCTGAGGCCATCACCCGACCAATAGAGAAAACCTCAAGACCGCGTGTTCTGTGGCTCACGGCCGTCTCCCAAGGGCAGCTTCTGTGTGCCAAAACCTAAGGGCAGCTTCTGTGTGCCAAAAACTAAGGGCAGCTTCTGCGTGCCAAAAACTAAGGGCAGCTTCTGCGTGCCAAAAACTAAGGGCAGCTTCTGCGTGCCAAAAACTAAGGGCAGCTTCTGCGTGCCAAAAACTAAGGGCAGCTTCTGTGTGCCAAAAACTAAAGGCAGCTTCTGTGTGTCAAAAACTAAAGGCAGCTTCTGTGTGTCAAAAATTAAGGGCAGCTTCTGTGTGCCAAAAACTAAGGGCAGCTTCTGTGTGCCAAAAACTAAGGGCAGCTTCTGTGTGCTAAAAACTAAGGGCAGCTTCTGTGTGCCAAAAACTAAGGGTAGCTTCTGTGTGCCAAAACCCTAGGGCAGCTTCTGTGTGCCAAAACCTTAGGGCAGCTTCTGTGTGCCAAAAACTAAGGGCAGCTTCTGTGTGCCAAAACCTAAGGGCAGCTTCTGTGTGCCAAAAAACCAAGGGCAGTTTCTATGTGCCAGACCTAAGCAGCTTCTAGCTTCTAGCAGCTAGGCAGCTTCCGTGTGCCAAACTCGAGGGCAGCTTCTTAGCGATCAACGGAAAGCGAATACAACCTCGGATCTTACCCTTCCCCCCTTTCTTTCCCATTTGACCGAAGGTAAGACGAAGAAAGAGAACCTCTTTGTGACTCTGAACAAGCCGAATTGCTCATCAGAAGACATCGGCTTTGCTGATTAGCGGAAGTCGTCGAACGAGCTCGGATTATTATTTGATATACCCATATATTACAAACACACATATATTTATGTCTACACACTCCGTAACCAAGCCTCATATTTGTGAATTATTGTTGACCAGATGAATGGTTTATTTATTCGCTTATTACAAGAATTATATTAGTTCTCATTAACGTTGTTTATGAATTATACTGCTATTAAGAAACTATTGTTCTATTTCATGAGAATAAGGAAACGGCCGCCATTTTGTTTCAGTTAATGTTGATCCTCGTATTTAATAATCTGTTGTACATTACTATGGTAATCAATTTTCACCTTTCATATTGCATATGATTACATTCAATTGTTCGTCTTGAATGACATGATATACGGCCGTTTATACTATTAATTTATTTAACATAATTATTTAACCATACTTAAACTTCTACTAAATGAGTTCTTTAAATGAGGTTGATATTGGAAATAAATACATGAGATTAATTTATATTGTTGTCGTTGTCAACCTACAGCTCTGTGCAAATATAACTAGATTCAAATGTTTATATATATAAATATGTATATATAAAAATGTCTAAAGTCATCTATGATATATATATACATATATATATCATAGATGAACTATATATATATCTCTAACTATATAACTAACTATATATCATAGATGTCTTTATATTTTATATTTTTAATTTTTGTATAAATTTTTAATTTTTTGTATTAATTTCTAAGTTTTTATTTTTCTATTAATTTTTTAATTACAACTTTTACATTTAAACATACATATATTAATAATATTATTATACTACTTTAATATTATTAATATATGTATGTTTAAATGTAAAAGTTGTAAATAAAAAAAAGCGAAAATATCGCTAGCGACAATTTATCGCTAAAAACGAAATATAAGTGACATATGAACAGATGCCTTAAGCCTTAAGCGATGCAATGCATTATCACATGTGTGTGGAGCCTTTAGGCTCGATATTCTACTGTTTCATTGTCACTGCTACGTTGGGTGCGTTCCACTTAACGCCCACAACGCCCACAACGCCCGCAACGCCCGCAACGCTCGCAACGCTCGCAACGCCCGCAAACCCGTTCCACATAACGACCACGGTCGTTGTGATCGCGGTTGAAATAGATGACGTCATTAATCGCGACCGCGTCGAGCCCACGACGCCCATGGTTCATACGTGGGTCGGTGTGGTCGTTTCGTCATTTTCGCGCGCTTTTTGTTTTTCTTCGGGGACATCAACGAGATAGCCACAGAGAAAATTTCGTTTTACGACCATATCAACGACACGCTGGTGAAGTAAACCTGTCGACAGAAGATTTTATTCGTGCTAAAAATGGTAAGTGGTATTACATTTTTTGCTTGATATTATATATCATGAAATTATGTAGTTTTTCTCAGAAGCAACATAACCCTATGTTGCTCATGAACAGCCTGGGCCTCGATTCTTGAATTCATGCGAAAAATTTTTGTATGTGAAAATGATGATGCGCGATCCCTGATTAATGTATATTTTTAAATCTAAAAGTATACACCAATCAGGAATCGTGCAGCATAATTTTCGCATACGAAAATTTTTCGCGTGAACTCAAGAATCGAGGCCCTGTACTTTAACGTTAACTCACCAGTAATGTCTCTTTTTTCAGACATGGTATTTGCAACATCATTGATGAATGCTGCTCTTAAGAAGCAGCAATTATCTTGTGTTACATCGGACAAACCGTTACCGTCACCAACTGTGGCATTAGAACAGCAAGAGAATTCTCAAGTTGTCAGTATAACAGAAGAAGTAAATGTCAGCACCGATCTTGACGATAGAGGTATGTCAAAATTCTTTTATAAATCAGTCACAGCTTCAGTTCTTTATACTCGTAGTGACGTTCTGAATGAAGCAATTAGTGACATTGTGTATTGCATGTTTTCAGGATGTCTCTACAGGTGGACAACATCTTGTGTGCTGCTCTTGCTCGACACCTACAAAGCAAATGAGCAAAAATTCACCAATGGAAAGCAATCCCAAAAGAAAACGTGGGAGGTTTCCGAGACACTGAAACATAATGGACATAATGTGACGGGACCAATGTGTGCTGCCAAATTGAGATTGAAGAAGACTTACAAAACAATAAAGGACCATAACAATAAGTCAGGCAATGATAGGAGGACTTGGCAGTTTTTTGAGGTGTGGAAATATAAAGAAGGAGAACTTGTGAGTGTGCTACTCCAACATCTTGATCATTCTAATACACATTATATCCTTCTTTGCAGATCATGGACGAAATTTTCTCCAAGAAAGCATGGTGTGCCCCTGTGGCTCTCGCATCTTCCTCAGGCCTGTATAAAAAGCAGGATGAAGAAGGGGGCAATGTGGGATATGACAGTGAGTGTACAATTGGTTAGTTCATCCTTCTGTAATGTCTGGATTTCTCTAAAAGTAATTTTCATTTTCTCATCATCTTGTATTTACGTGATTGTATTTATATGATTGGGTTCATGAATGCCCTTTTTTTGGTTTTTTAGAGCCATCAAGATCCAAACTGAGTGCAAGCACACTGCTTACCAAGAGATTGAGACAAAAAAAAGAGAATGAAAAAGCCAAGGCAAAGCGACACAAGGAGAAGATGGAAATAGACGAAAAACTCCTTACAGTTCTCGAAAAACTGGCCAATAAGTAATTTAGTTAGCAATTCTCATTATTTACTGCATCACGAGACTGTGATAAATGTGCCAATGATAAAGTATTCCATTTATTAATTTAGATTGAGAGATATATTTATTTTTGTACTTAGGTATAAAGTTTTGATTTTAGTTACGATTGCAATGAGAGTCTCAGGGTTGAATAAAAATGTAAGATATTACTTTTATAAAATATTCTTTTTATTCCATCACCAACACAGAGTATCCAAATCCAGCGCGTTCGTTTTGCTTACCAATGTCAAGAGTAGACTTGATGTCCGCATGACGGACATCAACTAAGTGTCACGTCTGGGTGACCTTTTTCTTCTTCTGTTCCTAGGTTAGAAAAAGAAAAAGAGCTCTCTATTTTTTATACGGCAACCTGCATACACCGGCTATACCCTAGGGACGCCGAGAGCTAGGACTTGACTTATGGATCTAGGGAAAGTGAACTAGATGGTACGGAATAGTGATATTAGTAACTTAATAAATTTAAGACAATATTTTATATATGATTAAATATAATCGAGTATAAGATTTAGTATAATTTAAGTGTATTTTGGGTACATATATTTTAAGGTTTTTCAATGTTTTCTAGGAAAGAAATTAACTCGTCTATGTCTACTTGATCGTCGATAATCTCAGAAAGTTATCTGATTAATAAATTTAGAACAAAATTTATAGCTTCGGCTTCTTCGTCGGTAATTCTAGGCTTCATTTAAATTATCGCAATATATTCGTAAATGATTAATTTAGAGATTTTATTCATTGATAATCGTTACACAATTGTACTTATAATAACTTAAAGTCAGCGATTTCTTAAAAGTTCAAATAACTCGCATATTCATCAATGACGAAATAATTTTCTGGTAGTTGAGTTCTTAATTGAGATATTAAATCTTTAGGCAATGAATCTTCGTAATTAATTACGTTTTCTCTTGGAAAATTTATATTTTGATCCAATTCTGGGAATGATTCAGACGAATTAATAGATACGCTCGTTAAATTATTTAGTGTCGGCGGTTTGACAATTGTTTCGGTTTTATTATCTTCTTGGGAAGTTCCGGGAGTTAGATGATCGATTAAGAATGGCTGTAATGGTTCAGAATTAATACAACGCTCGGTTTCTGGATTTTTAGCACAAGTTTCAAAGTGGAATATGTTAGTCACTGACGATTTTAAGCGTGCTTTTGTTTCTGGAGTCAAAGAAATTTCTTCGATAGATTTGATTCTAAGTTTTGATTTGAGAACTTGTCGGTTAAGCCAACGCAAATGGGAAGCTGCACGGTCGGCACGCGTCTTTCTTCCAGCTCTGTGATTCCGTTTCTTTCGGAGAGCATTTTTATATTGTTGGTTGTACATCTACAAGAATCGCGGAAGAATAATATGAAGCTTTATGCAATTGATCACGACAAGCAAATTAATCAAAAGAAATATCATGCGATGATATAGAAATAGTATATTGAATTTAAGAAAAAGCGTTTGAGGTTAATAATGAATTAATGTATGATATATATATATATATATTTATATGTATTTTATATGCTATTATTTCATATACTTTATTCAATATACTTAGATCTAATTTTATATCAGATTTATGCCGTTGAAATAAGTAGAAGATTAGAAAACTTATTTGAGATTAAATTTATTAAAATTTGCAGAAAGAAAAGATATTGATTGCTTAGAAAGGGAGAGGAGAATAATTATTTTTATAAGGAGTATAATATCGATATTAAATAAACTCATATATTTCCATTTTATCCCAAACTTAATTCAAAGGGAGAGATTTAGGGCGCAAGGAAATTGTCGTTCGGTGCACAATCCTTGGATGCTCGAAAACGAAGGGAAATATATATATGGTAATGATTTGGAAATTGTTGTTCGGTGCACAATCCTTGGGTGCTCGAAAACGAAGGGAAATATATATATGGTAATGATTTGGAAATTGTTGTTCGGTGCACAATCCTTGGGTGCTCGAAAACGAAGAGAAATATATATATGATAATGATTTGAAAATTGTTGTTCGGTGCACAATCCTTGGGTGCTCGAAAACGAAGGGAAATATATATATCGTAATGATTTGGAAATTGTTGTTCGGTGCACAATCCTTGGGTGCTCGAAAACGAGAGGAGTCTCGGGACTTTGGTATAGAGTGTCGCTCTGGGCATAAAAATGCTCGACGACAAGGTAGATAAAAGGTTGGACCACGTCCGAGTTAAAAGAGTATTGAATGATTATATTCAATATAATATTAAGATTTATTTCACTTCCTGTTGTCGATTTTTTATTGGAGAGTAAAGGTATAAGGAAAATTGTCGATCAAGGGCACGATAGTGCTCGATGACGAAAGGAATTATATTGGGTGATGATTTATGAAATGTCGTTCGGTGCACAAGCCTTGGGTGCTCGAAAACGAGAGGAATCTTGGATTAGGGTGAGAACGACGCACGGGCACAGCGGGTGTGCTCACAGCGTCTGGGTGAATAAAAGGTTGGACGACGTCCGAATAACAACAGGAGTACGTATTCTATTCTCAAGTCTAATTATATCGTTTAGTATCGATATTATTATTATGGATGCGAGGAGGGTCGTATGATAATTTTATGTCGATTCTAAAGGAACGACTGACTGTGAACTGTCAGCTGCATGCCAGTGCTTGACAGGGGGTTCTTTTTATTATGTAAAGGATATAAGGGTGTCACCGGAAGCATGTGGAATGCGAGACGGTGAGAGATAGGAAAGGTTGTCAGTCGTTTATAGATTTCCTAATCTTCGTAATGATACGGCATATTCTGATATTTAAGGAAATTATGATTACTTACCGTATCGTTGCGACGAATCTCAGGTTTTAGCCAAGCCTTCTGTGCAATTTCGAACCTTTGCGTCTCCTGGCGGACCTCGGTCATGGACGATTCAGGCCGGATTGAAATACACAGATGTATGCACAAATGTCTTTTATTTCTAAATTGTACACTTAGTCTTGGTCTAACGCACGACCGACAAAATGAGAGAAGTGTCGATGCAGTATACAGAAATTTTATAAGTACTACGCGAGGTAGCAAGTAAATTACGATGATAAGATTAAACGAAAAATGGTCGATGAAAATGTTCTGAACAGATCTGAATGAATTTGATTGAATGATCGACTATGAGACTATATGAGATGATCTGTTCTCTGACTATATGACTATCTCACCATGACTATATGAGATGATCTGCCTATCTGCCCGAAGAGCTCGAATTTTGCGGTTTATATACTGTCGAGATAAAGGTATTGAGATCGGACATTGGTGTCGTGTGAAACGATTCGGGGTGTTTCGGGGAGATGAATTTTACATTTCTTACATCTACGATGTCTTTTTAATTAGAGCACCTGTCGGCGTGTGCTCTGGATGACTTCATCCACCGGATATCGGCAGCACAAAGGAGTTCTACGCGAGTACTATTGTCTGATTTCCGGGCTAATGTAAATAAGACGGTGGTCGGCGCGTGGACGACAAGACGTTACAATAGAATTAAATTTACTTGTAGCCGACACTTGCGTTCGTGGAATCGAATAATACATCGTTAGTTCGGTCGTTGAGTGGAAAATCTAAGAAGAGTTAAATATCAATATTTGTCATCGTTACAGAGTCGGTAACGTATATGAGGTTATTTGCAATTTGTTACGGGTGAATTTTGGTTCCACGAGCGAAGCGTTTCGGTGTCTTAAATAAATATACTAGCGCGTAATATTTAAATGAGTTATCAAGCTAGAATAGAACGTTTTATACAAGTAACTGATTTATGAAGTCGTAACTGTAGTTTATCGAAACTATTAGTTAACTGCTTAATTGAAAAGTTTTAACATAGATTTCAAAATTCATTCTTAGTTATTTTAATTGTTTATGAGATAGTTATTTCCAATAAATCGTTATGACTTCATAATTTAAAATATATATATACTTATATATTTGTTAAAGGAATAATTGCAATTTTATGTTAGCTCAGTTGATAGTTCAAAGTTTCCTAATAACTATAGATTATTATAGATATTAAAACATTGGGTTAGATTAATATATTATTATATTTTCATTCATGGAATCATTTCCATAATAACTTGTTTTTGATAATACAACTACGTTATTTATTTAATTATTTATTTTAAAGTTGAATTTTTATCTCATGGGTGGAGTCGAAACGATTAGTTATTTATTTTGTAAAAAGAATTGCTTCAACAAGTTATTATTTTCATGATTTCATAAAGGCATAACGCATATCTCTTCAGTTCTGTGTCGAAGTATTTAATATTACTTAAGTCCTAAGCTCGCAAAAGGTTAGAGTCCGCGCGCAGGTCTGTTCTATAATTTAACCGCTAGTTAGTTCTAGAGCGTTATGCGCGCGAGAGTCATGCCTAGTGATTGCGCCTGATGGTCGCGTCGCTAGTTCTTAAACTAAACCTCGCTCATTGGTCTTGTCATGGGGAAATCTTGGATTTCCCATTTATAACCAAAAGTATATTTAATTTTTAAGTTAGAATAGGCGTATGCGATAAGAATAATAACCAATTGATAGCAGATAAGCAATAATAAGAATAACTAATATTTAAGAATAGCGCGAATAGATTACATAATTGTTAACTTATTTCTAAATAAAAATGTTGCTTAGTTATTATTGGAAATAGGGGTTCGAAAAAATGGCGGGACGTCACATAAGCTTGCCTAGGCTATTAAACTATCCATAATCAAATTTCCCTTGAGAACCCCAGCATTCTGTCTTGCTTGATGCAAAACATTGTGATCTCTCACATTCTCTTGTGGAGGTATTACGACGACAGTTATTTTATCTCCTCGTAATGTACAAATGTTGTGAGTTACACAACATGCTACAATATATTCGGCCATCAAGTCTACTCTTGACATTGGTAAGCAGTATTATAAACTTCGCATACGTCCTTTTAATAAACCAATGCACCTATCTACTGCTACCCTGGCTGCTGAGTGTTGGTAGTTATAATTGTTCTGCCTCTCGGTTAAGTGGCCATTGTCTCTGAAGGGGGTGAGAAGGTGTTGATGCAGCTCATATGCGGCATCACCCAAAATATGGCTGTCTGCAGGAAACTTTTTCATCGTTCAAAAAGTTTGCCACTTCCGAGTGTCGAAAAACTCGTTGATCGTGGACAGAGCCAGGATATCCAGTGTAGCAATGTGTGATTAATGTTCTTTGGTCACAAACCAACTGCAAATAAATATACATATAGATGTAAGTAAACAATTACAACATGGCTCAGTGTTTGCAGTTAAACGGATTAGGATAAATGTTATCTACCTGCAACTGAATGGAATGAAATCCTTTGCGGTTAACGTAATCTGCAAGATTTTCCTTTGGAGCATCAATACGAATATGCGTGCCATCGATGGCCCCAATGGTTCTTGGAAACCCACTAGCTTCTTCAAATCCCCGCATCACAATGACAGCACGATCACCACTGGGCCACTGAATGAATTTTCTAGACCTTCTGAACACAGCATGGGTAACTTTCCGCACAGCTCTCACTGCAGTAGCTCTCCCCACATTAAACCGATCACAGATCTGTAACAAGGTGATACATTTAATCAAATATGTTGTATATTTCAACATGGACTTACTATGAACAGAGAGTTCATAAATGAATTTTATTCCATCAAATCCTGAACTTGTGCCTGATCATCATCTGTATGAGTCCATAGTAGCCATTTTCCAAAAGGTTATCATTAACTGTTGGCGAGCAGGAATCGTAGGGCAGCCTTTCACTTTCCTAATTAAATCCTGATGGATGGTTTCGAGGAGGAATTCAAATGTAGCCTTTGACATTCTACAAATAACGGGGAACTGTGTCAATATCATTAGTTCGTATTTTCAAGACGTGTATGCGATTGCAAATAAAATGCAACACTAGTAAATTATTACTAACCTAAAATGGCTTTTAAATTCATAATCCATGTAACGGTCAACAACGTCGGCATAATCTGTTATGCGCAGGCGAAGTTTCAGCTTTTTTCTCTCCCGCAAGGCTGCTTCCCAATCTTCATCGGAACTCGATGAGCTTTCAGCACATTATTTCTTCGACGCACCAGCAACATACTAATCACACCAACGGCGTCCATGTTTGTTGTCGTCCACACTCCGTTCCACTACAGTTAGAGTCCGCGACGTTTGCAAGCTAGTGGAACAGGAAATTTTGCGGTCGTGGTCGCGGACGTTAAGTGGAACGCACCCGTTGTGTGTATGTAGAGCCTCTAGAGCCTCGATATTTTACTGTTCCGATCTTCGTTTACTGTCCGCCCGCTTTATTACTTCAACTACGTCGGTGCGGACCGGTGACTCGATTAATTGTAAGTGTATTCTGAATATTCCATCTCACTGAAATTTTTATCAAACCCGCGAGAGAAAACGCAGCTCGCGAAAGCGCAATCGGATCGAAGTAAAATGAAGGTTAAGCGCGGGGCGAGGAGAAAACGAAAGAGAACTATACCGGTCAGTGATGCCAGAAAGGCCACGCTAGCAACATGCAACCGTGGTGGGGAGAATGACGCACACAAAGCGAAAACCGCGTACGTGTGAGCTCGGCGCTTCGGCTAGCTTCGAGTAGTAGAGGAGGACAGATAGATTGTTTGCTGTCTCCTTCCTATCAAGCCGGCAACGAAGACGACAGGCGACGCTGCTCGCTTCTCGCTTCTTGATACGCGTGACAGCGTTAAATGTTTCTTTACAGCCTTTTTGTATTAAATATATATATACACTCTTATGCAAATGCTTTTATATGTGCAGTACATTGTACAGTATACTGTTTTATATTTATTTTTAAGTATACTTAAATAGAAAAATATTATTTATTAAAGTAATATAGCGTTAATATTAATAGTAATAGAAGCTTTAAAAAATATCTAATATATAATAATAATTATATATTTAACTTTACTATTTTGTATACATATATATTTACGATACTATTACGACACAACGTATGCTGACCACATATATACGTTTGTGTCGTTGACAGCTTAAAATGATAAACAAAATAATGAAGGATGATTATCCACACCACCCAAGAGGTACCACCAATGGCGCGTTAGGTTTCTAAAGTGGACTTTCGCCTGGAGCCATATTATACCACATTATATTAATTAATATTCTCTATTATCTATCTGTCATTTACAGTGATGTCTTTTAAAAGCAAGATATTTTTTACACACTTGTCTTTTGCAAGTGTGGTGTCAATTAGTGACAAATTATTTTTTACACACTTGCCTTTTGCAAGTGTGGTGTCAATTAATGACAAATAATTTTTTACACACTTGCAAGTGTGGTGTCAATTAGTGACAAATTATTTTTTACACACTTGCCTTTTGCAAGTGTGCTGTCAATTAATGACAAATAATTTTTTACACACTTGCAAGTGTGGTGTCAATTAGTGACAAATTATTTTTTACACACTTGCCTTTTGCAAGTGTGGTGTCAATTAATGACAAATAATTTTTTACACACTTGCAAGTGTGGTGTCAATTAGTGACAAATTATTTTTACACACTTGCCTTTTGCAAGTGTGGTGTCAATTAGTGACAAATAATTTTTTGCACACTTTTTTTAGAAGTGTGGTGTCTATTAAAGACAAAATACAATTTATTTTATTTTTAACATTATTATTGCATATCATTAGCCGATGAGGTACTAGCAATCTCATCAGCAGCATATAATGTTAAACTGCTCATTTTTTTAGGACAAATGGAATATAATTTGTCCGATGACATGAGAGACAAATGCTTTGCATTAATCTCCATGTCTAGAACAGTTTCTTTTCTTGCTTTTAAAGCTGATTTTAACACACAACTGGCGTTTATACTTGTGGACGAGAGTTTATTTCGTTTCTTTGTTTTTAAATCAGTTAACAAAGAAAACATTCTTTCTGGGTCGGCATTTGAATTTGGAAGTGATCTAACAGCATTCAAAAGAGACTTCATATTGGGATACTTACGTTTTAAAATGTTTTTCCACATCTCATCAAAGTTTAATTTTGAAAAATGCTCTTTTTCTGTTATTGTAAAATCTAGATGTAAAGTATGCCACTCTTTTTTTAAAGCATTTTCGTCAAAACCACCGAGGGTCTGAGCGACAAAAGAAACATCATTAAATGATGTTTCTCTATCAATACTACATAATGCTACGTTGAATTGGAAAACTTTTAATTTTGATAAAAACTTATCTTTAATGGGCAGTCTTTTACTAATTTCCTCGGCGGCAATTACGTAAAATTGCAGACAATTTTCTCGAACATTTTCAATTATGTCCGCGTGCCCTTCTTTCATTACTTTCTCGAGATATTCCTCACATTCAAAACCGAGGTAAATATCATTTAAAGATTTCTGATTATCTTTTTCAGAAAATTGAATATTATTACATACATTTTTTAGAAGTTCTGGTTTTAAAAAATGTTTTGAAATTGTTATTAAAAATTCTAATGATTTTGGCTGTAACAAGTGAACTCTTGTTTCCAGAGCTTGAAAAAATGCATTAAAAGAATTAAATAAATTTAAAGTATGCTTTAAAAATAATAAATATGCTTTAACATCAGGATTTTGCATTATTGTTAATAAATGTTCTCCTGACTTTGATTTTTTATTAATAACCATTTCGGTCAAAAAAAGCTTGGTAGTATCCCAGAACTCAAGAAGTCTTTCAACACATGAATGGTGAGAGAGCCACCGTGTATCGGACAACTTTAAAATTTTACGGTTTGTTTCCTGAAAACATTCGCTAAATTCTTGATAAATAGCAGCACGCTTGGGACTACCATTAATATAATTCGCGATATTTTTTACAAACTCTTCGCAATATTCTGGTATTTTAGCACATGCAGCATGTGCAGCCAATGCAGCAGAATGGCATGGACATGAAAATGTTAATACATTTTTACAAAGTTCTTCTAACTTTTTCTTAAATGATAGATGTTTTCCTATCATGACAGACGCATTGTCGCATGATAAGGCAATGATATTTAAAAATGGAATTTTTAATTTCCACATTTCACATTTGAATGCATTAAATAATTTTTCGGCGCTGCTATTTCTCGCATCAATATTAATTAATTTAACTAATTGCGTACGAATGTCTAATGTTTCGGGATCAACAAACCGAACAAGAAACGTCATCCATTTTTCATTACAAATATCAGACGTTTCGTCAATAAAAATGGAAAATCTGGTATTTTGAATGCTGTTGACCACACGGTCCGTCTCAACCGGACCCAATACATTCGATATTATATTTTTACATTTTGTTCGACCCATACTCATACTTTTCAACACTTTAGGATCTTTTCCTATTTGTTGAAAAAAACTGAGAATATCTTTTGCCGTTTGATGCGAAATATTCTTATCAGCAATTAATGCGGCATACCGAATTTCTGCTGATTTTTTTCGCTCTTCAAACGACTTCAAAAGTGAGTCGTCCATCATGTTTATATCTTCATCCGTGTTCTTTGTTTCTGTTTTTTTTTCTTTAGATATTTTTATATGTGCTTCGGATTCTGCGTGACGATAAATGTGCGATAAATCACCAGCCATAGATTTATTACAAAATGAGCAAAAAAATGAATTTATATCATCTGATATTTCACGTAACCATGGCTTAAATAATTCGATCTCTAGCCATTGTTGTTTAAATTTATGTTTTTTGGATATATTTCTATGTGAACTTTTATTTTCATTATTTAATAAAGATGAAGTATTTTCTTTAATATTTTTGTGACACGCAGAATTCGCATGTCTTAAAATATGTGTGTTGCACGAAATATTTTTATTACATATGATGCAATGGTAAAAGCTATCATCAGAAGATACTTTACGTATCCAAGATTTAACTCTATCATCACTAAGCCAAGCTTCTGAAAAGCTTCGCTTAGGTTTTTTTCTTAATTGATCACACATTTTTATGTACAACAAAGAATAGACAGAAACAAAGAATTAAAGAAGAATGAGTAAAAGAAAAGATGAAAATATGAAGAAATTGGAAATATTTAGGACTTACAGTCGAAATTACCTCAGCTTCTTGGATGGACCAAGATTTGACAAGACACGTATATACGTAAATTCGATTTTAAAAGCACGTAAAATACGTTAACTCGCAAGTACAAGGCAACAAAATTATCTCACAGAAGCGCCATGAAACAGTCAACAGCGTACGAAACAAATGCACGGCGTACGAAACAAATGAAAAAATGCCAAGTGCTTCAGTTCGCTGTTAAACTTTGTTGCGGCACAACCATCATGTCCCGTAAGTAGTAAATCAAATTATTATTAGTATTTGTTAGAAAGTTTAATCGTTAAGTTTTTATCTTCTTTCTTTTACATAATGTATATTTTATTTTTATAGAAGAAATGAACGATGGAAACGCTGCAAATTTGCAGCAGTTGATGCAACAGTTGTTGCATCAACAAAAAATTCAAGAGGAGAGGCAACAACTGTTGCATCAGCAGTTGCAAAATTTGCAACAGCGGCAGCAGCAGGAGCCCCAGCAGCAGCAGCAGGAGCAGCCGCCGACCAAAAATGGTATATTATTTATTATTATTTTTTTTGTTAAAATATATATAGTTATATTGTTATTCATTGTTTATCTGTATCTATTTTTCAGACACAAATAAAAAAAAAGCAGGCGGCCGATCTCGCGCCCGCTGGCATTACCAGCGTGGCGCCAGGGGCGGAGGATGGGTGCGCCGAGATAGAGGCGGCCGGGGAAGAGGCGGCCGAGGAAGAGGCGGCCGAGGAAGAGGCGGCCGAGGAAGAGGCGGCCGAGGAAGAGGCGGCCGATATACGTGGGGCCGCAGTGGCCCCACTATTATAAATTATTATTTTTACCATTAAATATATTTAAAAATAGATAATTCCGGGAATAATTATTTATACCCTAATTTTTCCTTTATCCTCTTTTCCTTCATATAATAGAGAATATTATATATATAATATAATGTGGTATAATATGGCTCCAGGCGAAAGTCCACGTTAAAAAACCTAACGCGCCATTGGTGGTACCTCTTGGGTGGTGTGGAAAATTACCCTTCATTATTTTGTTTATCATTTTAAGCTGTCAACGACACAAACGTATATATGTGGTCAGCATACGTTGTGTGTCGTAATAGTATCGTAAATATATATGTATACAAAGTAGTAAAGTTAAATATATAATTATTATTATATATTAGATATTTTTTAAAGCTTCTATTACTATTAATATTAACGCTATATTACTTTAATAAATAATATTTTTCTATTTAAGTATACTTAAAAATAAATATAAAACAATATACTGTACAATGTACTGCACATATAAAAGCATTTGCATAAGAGTATATATATACATATATATATATATTTAATACAAAAAGGCTGTAAAGAAACATTTAACGCTGTCACGCGTATCAAGAAGCGAGAAGCGAGCAGCGTCGCCCGTCGTCTTCGTTGCCGGCTTGGTAGGAAGGAGACAGCAAACAATCTATCTGTCCTCCTCTACTACTCGAAGCTAGCCGAAGCGCCGAGCTCACACGTACGCGGTTTTCGCTTTGTGTGCGTCATTCTCCCCACCACGGTTGCGTGTTGCTAGCGTGGCCTTTCTGGCATCACTGCTGGTAAGAGATATTTCGTATGTTATAACATACTATTAAAAGTCAATCCAGACAAACTTGCATAGCTGCATAACTATATGCATAAAGAAAATTATCCAATCGCATTTTACGCGTGTCCTTATGATAGAAATGCAATTGGATAATTTTCTTTATGCATATGATTATGCAGCCATACTAATTTGTCAGGATAAGCCCTAAATATGCTAATTTGTATGTATATACAATATAAAATTATGACTAATATTTAAATACATTACAGAATTTGAAAAACGAGTTTTAAGAGAATTACATATTCTCAGCCTAAAAATTGATGATATTTCTGAAAGTATGAACGTCCTAATAAAAAATAAAGTAGATGACTCACAAAATCCACCTATATATAACAAAGTTCCTGATATTGTAGAATTATTTCCAATGAATGATGAGTCTTTAGCTCAATTAGAAAATTGGCTAACAAGCTCTGAACAAAATAAGGCAATGTTGGTAAGAAAAATTCTTCCTTCCACTAAAATGTATAAAATATAAGTGTATTAAGAAGTGTATTAAGACGAAATCATATTAAGAAGTCATCAATATGATATTGTATTAAGAAGTCATTCAATGTTTAATTTTAATAATTTCTTATATATTTTACTTTCCATATTTAATAAAATCTGCTTAAACGTGTTAAATTTATATAATGTATATAAGTATATAAAAGAGTATTATCAATAATATAATATGATCTTGATTTAATTTATTTATATTATACTATATTTTACTTATTGACTTTGATATACAGCCTTTACATTCTATTTATTCTTTTACCAATTTTATGTACATATATTAGAGATTTTATTAATTATATTGCGACTGAAGAAGACTATAAGTCGAAACGTACCTGTAAAATTAATTTAATATACATATATATATATATATTAATTTAATATACATATATATATATACATATTTTTATTAAATTATTATCATTTTAATCAAAATTTATCAAATATCTTTTATTATCACATAAATGCTGTTTTACAAATTTGTTTTTACAGTATAGATACAAACATATACAGGGTGTCCGGTAATTGAAGGATCACCCGTCGTGTGCAGGTAGAGCGAGTTAAACCGAGTAGAAAAGTCCTGTACCATTTTGCAATCTTTGTAATAATTAATGAGAAATGAATTAAACAAGATCGGCCAATCCGCGCGAGTTCAAGCGCGCGGCGAGAAGAGACTTCCCACTGTTATGTGATACTACGCGCGCGGCGAAAACAAATAGCTTAATGTTTACGCGGTTGCTCGGCGCACGACAAAGCGGGGAGGAGCACTTTACAAAGGACAATGGCTATGTACGAGCGACGAAAAAAGCTGGACCCCCGCGTGGGCTGCCTCTTCTCGCCGCGTGCTTGAACTCGCACGGATTGGCTGATCTTGTTTAATTCATTTCCCATTAATTATTGCAAAGATTGCAAAATGGTACAGGACTTTTCTATTCGGTTTAACTCGCTCTACCTGCACACGACGGGTGATCCTTCAATTACCGGACACCCTGTATACATATGTATATATATGTATATATGCATACATATATGTATGTATATATACTCTGTATATATGCTGTAAGACATATCTTTAAAGCAGCATTTATGTGATAATAAAAAAATATTTGATAAATTTTGATTAAAATAATAGTAATTTAATAAAGATATTACATAATTATAATGACAGTAATCTAATAATAAAAAGTTTATTCAAGCCATTATCTAATAAATATTTAAATATGTAGTTGCATTTCTTTTCATTATTACAGTCTGAAAATTTAAGTCGCATCGGGGGATTTAATGTTAAAGATATTGTAAGAAGAATTATTATTCTATAAGTCTTACTCATAAAACATTCTCCGTCATCAGTTATTACAGATAATACTCTGCAAGATTTGGAAAGTAGATTATGATAAATGTTTATATAATATAGATTATGATAAATGTTTATATAATATAGATTATGATAAATGTTTATATAATATAGATTATAATAAATGTTATATACATATAATATAGAGAGATGTCTATATAAATGTTTATATAATATAATTATGATAAATATTATAATGTATAAATTATATAATAAAAATTTTGTTAGATTTTTTTAGACTTTCCGTTGAATTTTTTATTAAAGTTCCTTATAATTATAGCAAATTCAGCACCTTGCACTAGTGCGCACTGAGGGCAAACTTTTTCGGTGCCACACATTCGGCTGGTGCCCTCTGTCCCAGTAAAGTGAAATCATCGTATTCGACGAACAAAAACTGCCCTAATCTAGTGATAAATTCATATTCGAACAAACAAAATAAACTGAATGAGGACAAACTTTATTGCACTGAAATTTTTGGCAGTGCAGTTTATATCGAATAATCGCAAAAATTAAAATGGACCAAAATGTATTCGTTATGGAATTATTGGAAACGAGTAGTAGCAATGACGGAATAGAAAATTTAGTTTTAAATCATATAAAGGAGGAAAGAACGAAAATAAAAAATTATTTAGATGTAATAAATGAATACAAAGAAGTATGTAATATAAAATAATATAATAATATAAAATAATAAATTATAATACGTTATAATATATATAATAAATATAATGAATATAACAATTAGTTATAATAGATATTATATATATTAGTTTCAGAGAAACTTTAGGCTAAACGTAGCACATATGCAAAATTAAAAAATTTATACGAAGAATCACAATTTTTTCACAATACTGCCAATGAAAATATTGTAATTTCAAGTGACCAAAAATTATTAGCATCTTTATGGTAACAAATTATCCAGCAATATATTTGTTATGCAAATATATGTAATTGTAACACTATAACTATGTGGGCTATCGGATCCCGCTTGATTATTTTTACATAGTTTTATCAAGAGATTATATATTTAAATAACATTTAATTTTTTTCATAAATATTTCTGTGTTAAAGGTTTGCAGGTAACAAATAGTCAGCATCAGAGACGTTGCCGGCAGATTTAATATGGCAGAATCCACATTCCACAGCAACAGGTAGAATATTATGGATTTTTTAAATAACTTAGCAAAATCAGTAATATTTCCTCAGATATTGGAAGAAAAAATAAAAATTTCCAGACAATTTGAAAGTGTAAGAAAGAAAAGTAAATAAATAATATATAAATAATATATAAATAGTATATAAATAAATATATATAATATATATAAAATAAATATATAATATATATAAAATAAATAAATAATTTATATATATAATATATAAATAAATAAATAATATATAAATAAATATATATAATATATGTATAAATAAATAATATATGTATAAATAAATAATATATAAATAATATATATAAATAAATATATACAGTCATCTTTATTGAGTCCCCTAGGGGTTTTCAAGGCGCTTTTAAGGAGCGGTCCCGAACCATTACAATAAATTCCATTTCCCCTCGCGGCCTGGCCATATGCGACCCTTACATACTACACACCTCCCACCCTCGATTCCCGTCCCCCTTCCTTTACCCTCCTATCCCTCCCCCCTTACACCCTCCTTCTCCACCGTATAATTCTCTTCTTTCCTCTTTCCTTCGTCCTCTAGATTCTCCCTCCTTCTTTCCTCATCTTCCATGCCTTCTGTCCAACCAAGTCCTCTCTCTATCCGATTACTCCTTCCTTTTCTTTCCTTCCTTCTCGTTCCAAGCACGACTTAGTTCGACAGGTCCTCTATAACATACAAACAGGTTTAGAGTCCGAGCAACTATTCCTCTCTTTTCTGATCCTCTCCCTCTCTTTCTTCCTTACAGCACCAAACTCTCCTTAGTACTCCTTGCACTCTTTCCAACTCTCCACCTCTTCATCTCATTTCCATTCCTTTCCTTCTATTCATAACCTCCTACTATCATATTCTACCCTTTTCCCCTGTTCCTTTCTAACCTCGCCCTTTTCTTAATCCTCCACTTCATTTTCCTTTCCTCCCTCGTTAGATCTTCATCTACACTCATTCTCCACCTTCTCCCTACCTCTCCCCTTCTTTCCAATACCTCGTCCCTGTCCTCCTCCTTTTCTAATACTACTAACAGAATGCTCTTCCCATCGTTTTTTCCCTATCCTTTCCTCTACACCCCTTAACTCCACCTTTCTTTCCAGCGTCCTCTCTAGCAGCACCCTCAGACATAAGCATCTTTCCTCAAAATAATCCCCCTCTATCCTCCTCCATACTAAGTTCCTTCTTTTTCTCTCCCTTCTCACCTGTTCATCTCTTCTCTCTCTAGCTTCCCTCTCTCTTACTCTCTCCTTCTCTCTTCTCTTTTCCTTATCCATCCTATCTTTCACTTTTTTCCATATCCCTTTTACCTCCTCCCCCTCCACGTCCTCCTCTTCCTCCACACACTTCCACCAGCTACCCTCTCTTTCACCCTCTTTCTTAACCCCCTGTCTCTTTTCTTCCCATATTCCTCCCCCTTCGAACCCTCCTTCCTTTCCCTCCCATCCTCCATCCCTCCCCTTCTTCCTCATCTCTTTCCCTAACCTCCCTCTCTATCCCTTCCCCCTCTCTTCTCCAAACTTCTCTCCCTCCCTCCGTCCCGAGGCCTATCACAACCTCGTTCCCGTACCTCCTCTCCTCTCTGCGACCCTCTATCATTACCTCTGCCCACGCCCCCCTTTCCTCTCTCCATCCCCTTTAGCCCTTTCAAACAAACTCCTCTCCATGTCCCCCTCCATCTTTTTCCCGTCCTCCTTGTCGCACCACACCCTCCTCTTTCTCCCCTTCCCGTCCGCCGGCCTTCTTCTCTCTCCCGTCACCCTTCTTCTTCCTCTCAGCACCTTCGTTCTTCCTCTCCATTTCTTCGTTTTCCGCATCCGCGATCTCTTCCTCCGACATCACTTCCTCTCTTTCGCTCTCTGGCCTGTCATCTTCCTTCTCCTCTCCTCTCCGCGCTCTCCAACCTCTCTCTCAACAGTCTCAGTTCTCTTTCAATCCCTCTCATGCCTTCCCTTATTTCTCTTAACTCCCTTAGCCATTCCTCTTCCCAACCCATTTTCTCACTTCCGTCTCTGCACCAAAGATTCTCACAGACAGACAACGTCCTCCACGCTCAACTGCGTATCACTGCTAACCCGTCGCAACACGTGCTCGCGCACATGGCCCACCGGCTTTCCTGTGTCGCCATCACCTGTTGCCCCGGCATCTCATTTTGTCGCCAGCCGATACATACTCCTCCGTCAGTTCCTTCCTTACCGACCATCTCGCTCCTTAGTTCCCTCATCTCCAACCGTATTCTCCGTCGCCACCATCTCCCTCTTTCTTTCCTTGCTCCGATTTTTCCCAATTCTTGCAAATCAGCCTCCTTTTCCTCGCACAAAGCTTCTCACCTCCTGCATCCCTGCTGCCTCCTCCATTTCTCCTGCGACTTCTCACCCTCTTCCATCGCCTCCACCATTCACACCCTTCTCACTCTCCTCCGAACCGCTCTTTTCTCCACCAAATCATCACTATAACAATTCCCCGTCACCTTACTTCGGCCGCCATTACCCCCTCCCCCAAATAAATATATATAATATATAAATAAATATATAATATATAAATAATATATAAAATATTAGGTGAGAACGTTCATAAAATGCACATAAAGTAAATATTTCACAATGTTGAACTAATGTTTCTTAAATATCAAATAATTAAATTGAAGTCGCCAGTGATGTTTTATCATTAGCATTATCACGGCTTTCATTTAGACAACTTGAAAGCAACACTTGATAAGGGCCCGTACCCAAGGGCCGAAACGTTATGCAGAAATATTTGTATTGGCCAATCAGGTCGAGTTTTAATAAATCACTTATATAATGTTTCTTATTTACTGGGATACATTTATTTTATTTTCTTTATAGATAAATGGTTTTTCTGGAATTCTTAGATGTATAGATGGCACATATATTACGATACGTACACCTGCTCACAAAATCAAGTCAACATATTTATGTGAATCAATACGATATGCCATCTTTAACATTACAGGCAATATGTGATGTGATGCAAATAAGATGTTCCTCGACGTTTTTACAGGACCATCCAGTAAAGTACACGATGCACGTGTCTTTAAATTATCATTCATAAGTACTATATTGCCAGAATGTACTATATTGCCAACATGTGGAGATGACTGGCACATATTAGGCGATGCTGCCTATCCCCTTAAAAAGTATCTCTTTGACGGAAGAACAAAGAAATTTTAATTACAAGTTCTCTGTTTGTAGAGTGAAAATAGAAAATGCTTCTGGTTTATGAAAAACAAGATTTAGACAGTTAATTAGATTAGATTTTAATACAGTTCAACGTAGCTGTAAATTTATTATAGCTTGTTGCACACTCCATAATCTATGTATTCATCATGGAGATAATTTAGATAATTTAATGAAAGAAGTAGACATAGTAAACATTCAAGATTTTGAAGAAATTAATAGAGATGATAACAGAATTGAAGGTGAAGGAAAAAGAAATCTGCTATGTCAATTATTGCGATAATTGGAATAATTGCGATAATTGGGATAATTGGGATAATTATAATTGGGACGCACCCTTGTTACATTCTTATGAAAATATAAAAAAATATATATTTACGTTAAGTGTAGTATAATATATGCATTACTATAATTATGTTTATCCTAAACAAAGACAAATATATTATCTCTCATGAATACTTTCTATTTTGTTAAACATTACAAAATAAGTAATCAACATTACAAAATAAGTAATCAACATTACAAAATAAGTAATTTTCTTTCACGCAGAAACATACAAATTATTGAAAATTGATAAGAAATCGTTAATTAACGTTTTATTATATTCTATAACGTTTGAATTATATTCTTTTTCAAAAAAGCTTTTTAATAATTTCATTTCTTCTTCATGCTTTTCTTGTCTTTTAGTCTCTTTTTCGTTATGAATCTTTAATAGAATCTGAATTAAACTTAAATCCTTTTTATTTTTTTTTAACGTTAGATGTTTGTGGAATATCTTTAATATTAATCGCAACTTTGTTTGGACTTTGTAATATTTCTGGCTGTACACTGTCATCTATGGCAGCAATCTTTTTTATTTCATTTCCAAAATTGACTTTAATTCTTTTTGATCCAGAAGTAGAACTACTTTACTTTAGAACTACTTACTTTTATCACAAACGCGTTTTCTTTTAAGTCTAGTTTTATAATTATTTTTATTAATACAATATTTATATTCATTTAATTTTTATTTAATAATTAAATTCATTAATTAAATTATTTATTTAAGAATTAAGTGTTTTCCGTTATTCATAATTAGTTAATATTAGCCTGTCACCATAATGTACGATATACGTGTGTTTGAAAGTCAAACGCGATTTTAAATATTATCGATTTAATCGAGCTTCTCGCATTCCGGGCAAACACATAAGCTCGGTGTCGGGTCGCGATCACACGCCGAGAACCGCGTCACGCGCTTTTTCTTTTCGTCAGAGCGCCGAACCTTGCGAGGACGGCACGTGTTCGACACGCGATCAATTACCAGCTCTATTGTCCGAAAAGACGAAAACACGAGGATCGCGCCACATTCCACGATATATACAGGATGTCCGGTAATTGAAGGATCACCCGTCGTGTGCAGGTAGAACGAGTTAAGCCGAATAGAAAAGTCCTGTACCATTTTGCAATTTTTGCAATAATTAATGAGAAATGAATTAAACAAGATCAGCCAATCCGTGCGAGTTCAAGCACGCGGCGAGAAGAGACAGCCCACGCGGGGGTCCAGCTTTTTTCGTCGCTCGTACATAGCCATTGTCCTTTGTAAAGTGCTCCTCCCCGCTTTGTCGTGCGCCGAGCAACCGCGTAAACATTAAGCTATTTGTTTTCGCCGCGCGCGTAGTATCACATAACAGTGGGAAGTCTCTTCTCGCCGCGCGCTTGAACTCGCGCGGATTGGCCGATCTTGTTTAATTCATTTCTCATTAATTATTGCAAAGGTTGCAAAATGGTACAGGACTTTTCTACTCGGTTTAATTCGCTCTACCTGCACACGATGGGTGATCCTTTAATTACCGGACACCCTGTATACATTGTGACGTTGCTGTCCCGCGCGCGTCCGCCGAGTTCCTCCCTAATCGCGTCAGGCGAAAAATAATGAGAACCGTGCCGTAATCTCCAGAGAGGCGTCTGTTATCGTTCTTTTTGTTCAAGCGTTATAGACTTTTATTTATATTTTTTTTATGGTACGAGCGAATGAATACGGAGGCGATTGAGGCAGAGGCGAAATCGGAGTCACGGCTAACGGCAAAAATTCCATGGAGAACACGGCGGAGTGGCGATTACAGATCAAGAGCAGAGAGCGCGGGGCACGAGCGGGAAGGAAAGAGCAGAGGCAAGGCCCGTGGCATTTTACCGGCGAGAAGTCAGCGGTGGAAACTCTGCGACCGCCCTGTCGAACGAGCCTTACAATTATTTTCGGCAATACAGTACCTGCGCCCCCAGCACAGCCTTGGAATTGTCGCTTACCGGCGTTGTCGGGTGCCGTCGCGTGCCGTCGCGTGATTGGCCGCGATAACACGCACCCCGCGTGCGCAGCCTTGGGGAAGGCCCCGAGCCATCGATCCTGGATCGAGAGAAACCGGGAATCAGCCTGTCGCGACACGTGTGCTAGGGAGGACCTCGTGCCGCCGTTCCCGTTTTGCCGTTCCGCCAAGGATTTCGAGAAGGACAAGTGCTGCCGACCCTGCATCCCCAGAAGTAACGAGGTGCCGGTGAGGTTGCCCTCCGTATAATACGCCAGGTGCAATCGCGTCCGGGATCGCGTCGTTCTGTCGTCGTCGTTGTAATTTTGGTGATTTTTGGTGTTCGGGCTATGCCCCGTGATTAATAAAGTTCTTAGTGTCGCTGCCACGACGATAAGCGAGCTCGATCCCGTGAGCCTGCAGAGCACAGGCCTCGTTTATTGTAGATAATTGTGATTTCGCGATCGTGTTAAAGTATTGACGGCTTTCTGGAGATTCGCGTCGCGAATATCTTATTGCATGTAATTAAGCGTCGTATGGCATGTCGAAGTAGGTAGTGTGAATGTGACAGAGTGTTTGAGCGTCACGTTCGACGCGTGTGATTGCGTCAGCCGCCTGTAAGGCGCGTGAGAGAATTGCGTCGCGTTGCCGCCTTTGTCGGCGTCTCGATTTCGCTGACTCTTTGCGTCGGTATCGATAATTTTGCTACGACTCAATGCGGCTGGCGAAGCTGTTGTTAGCGAAAATCGTCGTTGTATTCGGAAGTCGGGAAATGTCGAATTATAATTCCACGTCGTTGTAAGAGAATCCGATCCGTCGGATCGAACATCCAGTCTCGTGGGCGAATCGTTACCGCCGAGCGTGGCGAATGTGAATGATTACAGGTCGTTCTTATTTCGTCTTGTCTCGCGAATCTTATTGTTCTCAACGATTATGTTTACAGTTTATTCTCGCATTGTTTTTAGTCGGGTTTAAGATCTGTTAATATTAATTCTGTTCGCCGACTTGCTCGCTCGGGGATAGCAATAATTTTTCGATGTCTTTATGACTGTTTCTTTTCACCGATTTATTCACTCTCAAATATCTACTTCTTATTTCTCACGAACTGGTTATTATCCCGTATCTCTACTTCTTTCTTTTATTAATTCTGTAATTAACTAAATTCCGTCATTTTACCTCGCTTTTTTTATTATTATTTTCAACTGCTTTTAATTTCACATTCGATTGTAATAAACCCGGCTATATTTATCTTATTTATTCGTTTTTTTTCTTTTTTTTTCTTCTTCGTGTCCGTTACTGTCTGTATTGTTTATCCGTTTTTAGTGCTTACTGAGTCTGTCGCCTCTTGCCTAAGTTTACATTCCGTCAACCAACACCCTGCCCCTCTGCCGTTAGGCGAGCTAGCCCGCCCGTGACGAACACCAGTAATTAATGTTCGCGTAATTTAGCGCGATATCGCGAATTGACGCGTGAGAGATCGCGTCTGGCGCCCAACCTTCGATTTTAGCGTGGGATACGCGATTTTCGACACGGCACGCGCGGAACTCCTATCAACCCGTTCCTTTTCGGCGCGTTATCCTTTCCCTTGATTCCTTCGTCCTTTTTGTCGGCGACTTTCCCGTTCGACTCTCGCGTTCAACGAGGAAACTCCCCGTCGTTGGCGCAAAAGAGAAGATCCGCGCGACGGCGAGAGCGGGACGGCAATAAAGCCCGTTCACACTGGGAATATAAAGTCGTTGCAACATATATATGAATAAGAGAGTCTTCCGGATTCCAAGGCGCGGCAACCGAAGCAGTCAGTCTCAACGTAACGCTCGAACTGAGAGATTCACCTGATCGATCGGCGTGTGGCCGTTAATTCTTTCAGTCTGTTCGACTATTCTCTCGTGTCGTTCTTTGCTCGTGTCGTCTTTCCTCTCGTCGTGTGAAGCTTGTGTCGTGTGTTTAGTGAATCATCGGGTTCCTGCTTGAATCGATGTATTTTTTCTCTCGAGCGATCGCGTCGTGATCGCTGCGACAAGTGACTCTCGGTTTACGGACTTGCCGTCTCGCCTCGTAGCACGCGAGCATTTCGTTATAATTGCGACAGTACAAAGTATTCGTTCAACATAAGCAGCGATTTATCAACGAATTAATATAATTACTCATTAATTTTGTTACACTCGCGAGCTGACGATCGTATCTCCTTCGCGACCGTCCTCGGCTTCGCGCACAAGATCTCCGTCGGCCGCGATCAAGATCTCCGTCGGCCGCGATCAAGATCTCCGTCGGCCGCGATCAAGATCTCCGTCGGCCGCGATCAAGATCTCCGTCGGCCGCGATCAAGATCTCCGATCTTCAAGATATCCGACTCGCTTAAAGGCCGCTATCTAAGGGACGGACCAGAAGATCTCCGTTCGCTAGATTGATACGGATTGTCGCTCGCGCCAGCTTGTGAATTGTTATAAAATAAATGTTTATTATAGACGACACGACAGTTCACATTTTCTCTCCCTTCACTGATCCTTCAGCGGATCTTCGGATTCGCGCAACCTACCGTCTTCGCGTTCAATTCTGAACGGATTCCGGCACTCTCTCGTCTTTAAATTAATGCGGGGGCCGATCTCCTCGATTTTCGATCCCCCCCCCCCCCGCAAACAATGTGTAACACACCTTGTACATAGGAAACGACAAAATAAAATCAGCTGTCCAGTAAAAATCAATATCACCTGACGAAAAAATCGATAACAGATGATAGATCGGTACGCATATATGTGTAATTACGGGCCTGAGCGCGCGAATTCTATGCGATATCATTAGCAAACTTTCATCGCTCATAATTCAAAAACTATTGGCCTCAAAATTTTTGTATTAGAATTTTTAACTCTATTTTACCTCTAGAACACGCTAACAAAGTATTGTACGGAGGTTGTAAGACACCCTGTATATATACACCTAATTATATGTATATACATATATACCTAATAATATTTATATGCATTTACTTATATTATATTATATTATATTATTATATTATATTATTATATTATATTATATATTATTGTATATACCAAATAATATATGAATAATATATATAAATTAAAATTGAAGGCTCTAATATAACCTGTTTCTTTTTGAACTTCACATAAAATATGGTCCGTATTTTCTATGAGACTATTATTCTCATCATAAATCAATTTTTTTATAATCCCATTTAATTTTAGTTTCTTTCCATGCTCATTGTTTCTTATCTGACTATTTTAACAGATTTTAACCTCGTTGGTGTCAAAGTGTCAGATCATGCGCGCATAAGTTCAGTGGTTTCATCCCAGTGCTGCCCTAATTCAATGCTGCGCTGAGATTGGTCGCATGTAATCGGTGCTAACTAGTTACTGCACTGTTACTGTGTTGGGGCAGCACCAACACAGAATCAGTGCGTGTTTGCCGAATTCGCTATTAGATATATCTTAATTGAAAGCACATTTTACATAAAAATCCTGAATGAACTATTATAGTATATATATTGTGACGTTGCCGTCCCGCGCGCGTCCGCCGAGTTCCTTTCTTATCGCGAAACGCGGACCGAAGGGCCGTGTCAGGCCAAACCTAGCGAGAACCGTGCCGCTGCCTCCAGAGAGGCGTTCTGTTACCGTTTTATTTTTTCGATTTTATAGATCTTTATTTTTATTTTTTTGGTGCGAGCAATGAGTACGGAAGCAATCGAGGCAGAGGAGAAAATAGAGACCCGGCTAACGAAAAAAATTCCATGGAGATGACGGGAGAAAAGCGAGCGCGAATCGAGAGCGGAGAGCACGGAGTACGAGCCGGAAGAGAACAACCGAGGCAAGGCCCGTGGTATCCTGCCGGAGGGAAATCTGCTGTGGGAATGCTGCAACGGCCCTGTCCAACGGGCCTTACAAAAATAATAATCGAAATACCGCGGGTACCTGCGCCCCCGACACGGCATTGAGCGTGCCGCTTACCGACGTTGTCGCGTGCCGCTTACCGACGTTGTCGCGTGCCGCTTACCGACGTTGTCGCGTGCCGCTTACCGACGTTGTCGCGTGCCGCCGTGTGATTGGCCGCGATAACACGCACCCCGTGTGCGCAGCCTTGGGAAGGCCACGAATCATCGATCCTGGATCGCGAAGATCCGGGAATCAACCTGTTGTGAGCCGCGATATCGGGAGGACCTCTGACCACCGCACAGTGGATCGAACTACGTAAAAATGCGGACATAAGCTCAAAAAATTTTTTTTTCGTATCCAGTTTTTAATTGCAAATTTGATTACTTGAAATATCATAGAAATAATATATAATCCTCATTTTGAAATATATTGTTACAATCGGTGCGTAAAATGACTTTAAACATTACGAGTTTGACGATTCTGGGTTTCCATCAATTCAGTTGTCTACTTTCAAGGCAGTATGGTTCTTTCCACTTACTGTATTAACATACCAACTTTTATACATTAAATGGACTATTCTTTTACTTGAGAAAAGTCCATATCCGAATCAAAGAATAAAAGTTTAAGGTTTGATAACCAATTTTATGTTTCGAAGAAAATCCCGATAACTAAATTATAAAATAACTTTTACAAAATATCTTATAAAATCTTAAACTTTGGTTTGTCAGATTTGATTAAAGGGATGTTCTACTTCGTGAAATGACATGTTTTAGCTGCAGCTATCTGCCACCCTGAGAGATACATTTATTTATCGCAAAAAGAACCCCGAGAAAATCTCAACGTATATATGTCTTGCACTGTTAATATTAATAAGTGCCACTGAAAATATTAAAAATTATTTAACAATATCGTCATTGTAGATTTATTAATTAATTATTTTATAAATCGTAATATTTACGGTTATTTTACGTTAATATTGATAGAACATTTTGAATTAATGCGTAACCATAGTGGAATCGAAAGATGGGAAACAGCGAACATCGCACTTGTAAAGACGAAATATAATAGTTAAAGCGAAATAATTATGTAAAGATAATCATAAAATGTGTACCTTACTAATAAATAATTGTTGTATTGTTGTATATTAAACAATATGTATTGTTGTATATTAAACAATATGTATCTTTTTATAACACGCAAAATCAAAATGTTATTCGCCAAAAAATAAAATAACAATAACGATCGATCGCTTTAATTGAATTACAATAACGATCGATCGCTTTAATTGAATTACAAGTAGTTTTAGATCTTACGAGTGAAAAATTACTTACAATCTGTGAACAAAATTTAGACAGCCATACAAACTTGAAATTAATTGCAAGTGGGGCTTTGATGGAACTTCTAATCAAAGCACTTATAAGCAAAAATTTCAAAATAAAAATGTAACGGATGCGGATGATACTATTGACTACTTTTGTTCTTATTAAATTAATGAGTGACATGACGTTGTGTGCAAATTCAAATCCGACATCAACTTAGTATTGTCGATGTCGTCCGATAAAATTCGAATTCATTCATAAAAATGCAGAATTTCCAAAAAAAGAATACGAAAGAATACAAAACGAAATAACAAACTTGTTGCGGTAATGTTATTGTAGATTACAAAATGTTGTTCATCATGATTGATGGTAAAATGTACGTAGCTTTATCAGATATAAGCATTATCTTGTTCCACATGTTATCTTAGTGATGGAAAATCTTCTGAGATGAACGATATCAACAAAGTACTTCATAAGAATATTGATATCAATGCACATAATTACAGGATATCAAGTCTTCACGCAAGACCGTGCAATCTTCTTCGCGTACGTATTGGTTACTACTAATGTTGGCGGTAGCATTTATATATATTCTTAAAAATTGTTTAATACAATATTGCATACAACAATTATTTAAATTGGTTAGGTACACACTTCATAATTGTGTATGCATAATTATTTCGCTTTAGTTGTTATATTTAATTGTTATATCGTCCCTACAAGTGCGATGTCCGCTCTTTCCTTGTTTCGACCCACTGTGCGCCGCTGCCGTTTTGTCTTTGTGGTCGAATATTCGAGAAGGACGAGCCACTGCCGACCTGCCGTGACCGAGAGGACCGAGGTGCCGGTGAGGTTTACCCTCCGTACTACGCCACGTGCGATCGCGTCCGGGATAACGTCATTCTGTCGTCGCCGCCGCAATTTTTGTGATTCTTGATGGGCGGGCTAAGCCCGATAATTAGCGAAAAGTTAGCGACGCGGCCACGACGACAAGTGATTTTGGTCTCCGGAGCCTTTAAAGCACAGGCCTCGTGCATGATATTTATTTGAGATTTATTTGTGAGATATCGCGATCGCGTTAACGTTATTGTCGTCTCTCTGGAGATTCGCGTCACGGATCGGCCGTCGTGTATAGATTATGCGTCGTTATAGAGTGTCGAATGTGTGTCGTGCGATTGAGAGTGATTGTGCGTTGCGTGAGATAGGCAAATACTTGCGTTGTCGCATTTAACGCGTGAATGTGAATGAGAAAAGTGCGTCGCGTGTCATAGCCGTCTTTGTCGGCGGGATGACTTCGAGATTGTTCGCGTCGGTATCGAAAACCTCGCTACGACTCAAAACGGCCGGCGAGACAGAACGACTGTAGATCGTCGTTGTAATTTGAAGTCGGGAAAAGTCCGACGTATGATTTCTCGTCGTTATAAGAATTCCGGACATCGAATCGAACACCCAGTCTCGTAAGCGTATCACTACCGCCGAACGCGGCGAGCGTGAATTATTACGTGTCGTTATTATAATTCTTCTGTCGTCTTGCAAATCTAATTATAGTCGATGATTGTTTAAATTTGATTTACGAATTCTTTTTTTTGTCTGGTTTAACGTCTTGCCATATTACTCATTGTCAGTCTATTCGCCTATTTTATACGCTATGTTCCTTTCTTATTATTATTTTTTTCTCTCGCCGATTTATTCGCAACCTTATTCGTTTATTATCATTCCGAAACAGTTTATCCGAAATTATTTTCGCTTCTGTTTTCTTATTATTCTCACCTTTAATCAAATAGCCTTATTCTCATCTATTATTTATCATTCTCAACTTTATTTGAACTGTAATATATTCATCATTTACTATTGTAATCTTTAAAACGGAACTTTATTACTTTCATCTATTATTATACTCATCTTTAATTGAGGCCACTCGTGAATCTATTGTAATAAACCCGCTTTTATTTAACTTAATTATTTTTTTTTTTTGTGTTTGTTGCTGTCTGTATGTTCGTCCGTCCTTTTTTTTGTCCGCCGTATCTGTCGCCTCTTGCAAAATTTCGCGTTCCGTCAACCATCGCCTTGCCCCTCTACCGTTAGACGAGCTAGCCAGCCGTGGCGATTACCGGTAATTAGCGTTCGCGCAGTTTCGTGCGATATCGCGAATTGACGCGTGAAAGATCGTGTCTGGCGCCCAATTTTCGGATTTCGCGTTAACCATTAGATTTTCGTCACGGCACGCGCGGAACTCTCGTCAATCCGTTCCTTCTCGGCGCGTTTCCCATATCCTTAACCCTTTCGCCCTTTTTGTCGGCGACTTCCCCGCACGGCTCTCGCGTTCAACGAGTGAACTCCCCGTCGTTGGCGCATAGAAAAAGAATGAGATTTAATTTATTTCCTTGGTATCGAACCAAGGAAAAATATGTGCCCTGTGCACAACAAATTAATTTCGATGAAAAATTAATTTTCATCGAAACTAACGCACTACCATCCGCGTTTGGCTCTTCTAGCCCGTTGAAATTCAAAGTTGTTTTTTAAAGCAAAATAATCATGCATTTAAATACTAATTATAATTGTCACAACAGTACAAAATGGAGATTAAGAATTTTAATGATATTGATATAATCTAATAAAGACGGAGACAAATGACACATTCAAAAAACATTTTGCAATTATCTAATACTTATATAATTTAGATATAATAAATCAGAAAGGCTCTGAAATTTAAATACAAAATCAATATAAAAAGGGCGGTTAATAAGAGCCAGCGCGCGAATATTATGCGCAACAATTTTATTTCTAAATAAAGAGATTTAGATGTATATTTTCTTTTATTTAAGGTAGTTGTATCGCGACAGTTAGTCAAAAATAATGGTCACTGCATACGGTGCAATGAACGGAAAATTCTATTATTTTGTCTAAAACATTTGACTGAGCTTGTACTATTATCAACCTATCCTGTACGGCGTACGGTATTACCAATCTGGCAACGTTGCTCGCGTTAGTATATTTTCTGCAGTACTATAATATATCATAATAAATTAAGTAATTTGCATGAGAATGGGTACCCATTACCATTCGTGTTTCAAGAGCTCCACACGAGACTAAAAACATTGTTCAATAAGAGTGAGAAGACTCCCAATCGAGAACGGGGTGTTTCCGTGGAGGAGCGCCAATATTTTTTAACATTTCGTATGTCCCGGGATTTTCGGAACAATTCAACCACATAGTCCGCGATCAGAATGCAATCATGTCCTACACGGCATGAACAAGCTCCGTTCTTTTATAAAAGTCCATAAAGATCCGCTACCGAAATACTCACGAAAAAATGTAGTATATAAAATAAATTGTAAAAATTGCGACGCGTCGTACGTGGGCCAAACAGGCAGATTACTAAAAACACGTATCACTGAGCACCGCAATCACATAAACAGAAACACTTCGCAACCATCTGTGATCACAGATCACAGATTGTTAGATCATGATTTTGATTGGGACGGAGTTGAAGTCTTGGATGAAGAAATGAATTTAGGAAAAAGATTAACGTCCGAAATGCTTTATATCAAACGACAAAAAAACAATTTGAACCGACAGACCGACACGGAGTGCTTACAACACATATACTCAACAATCGTTGAGCATTTAAACAAAATCTGATTACTCTCAAATCCGAGACAATCCGTGGAGGTCCGCCGGTGCATTGCGCGTCACACATCAACATGCGACCGCCCACATTCATTCCCATTGTCGTTAGTTAATCCCGTTACGAGCGCACTAAATAATTCGGTTCACTTTTTTTTTATTACCCGACTGCATATATCTACACTCTGTTATCGATTGGCACACCTAATCTCGCCCCTTCATGAATTGCTTCGATTCAATGCATCAATAGAATTTTTAAAAAAATCACCTACGATCTGTTATTGTTTTCGTACTTAAAAGTTCACCCCTTTTATGATCTTGTCATTTCACAATCCGTCAGTATCAATGTATACACCATACTGTAAACATCGCTGAAGATGGTCCAAAGAAAGGACTGAAACGTACGAATTTATATAAAGAAAATTATCACTGAAGACTTAGCGCTTAATTTCTTGCGCCCGGCTCTCACTTGCCTACTCCTCTTATCCAGACATATAGTATATCAGTTTATATCAGTTAATTTAGCAAAAAAAATTGTAAAGTAGTAATATTCAAATAGAAGTGAAAATGTTAAATAGGATACGTTTCAAAGGAAAATTTATAAAAGAAAAAGTGGTGAAGAAAAGACTTAAAGCTTTAGCGGCAATGCCTAAACCGAAGAAAAAAAGTCCTGTCAAGAAGACAATATGTGTTAGGAAACGTATTGTCGAAGTGTCCGAGCTTGCCAATAATCTAACCTGCTGTAACTGTAAAACAGATCTTTCACTTAAAAATGTTGTAAACGAAAGACGACTTGGTTTAAATTCAATTTTGAAAGTACATTGTCGGGATTGTTTTATATCTACAGACGTTGCTACAAGAAAAATTCATACATCAAAAGATAACTCTAAACACAGTGATGTAAACACAAAAATTGTACTAGGTAAGTTAGTTAATGCATTTTTTTTCACGAAGATTCTATCTGTGTAATTTTTATTGATTATTATATAATCATTTATCAAAAATAATTTATCATAATTTATCAAAATTGATATGTTAATTTACTTCTAACTTATTAATGACAGGAGCCATACATGCTGGAATTGAATGCTCGGATTTGAATAAATTGCTAGCTTGTCTGAATATACCATCTATATCAGCTAATTTATTCAAAAGATATGAACGAGAAGTTGGACCTGTAATTGAAAAAGCTTCTAAAAAGAGTTGCAAGCGAGCTGCAGAAAAAGAACGACGATTAATTGTACGAAACATCGAAAAACTCTGTCAAGAGCTGCAAGGTCTTGCTTCTTTTGTTCATAATATAAACACGTAAGAAAATTAAAAATTAAATATTTTATTTTTAACTACAAAATTGACACACCACTTTATTTCTCAGGAGCTCATATATAAATTATAATTAATATAAATTATATTTTTCTACATAAAAATTAATACAATAATCTTAGAACTGTTGATGCAGTAAAATCTTATAGTAGTTAGTTAAGTATAGCTCAGTGTTTCGTTTAAAAAACAAAAACAATAAAACAAAAATATGTTTTCTATAAGTGTCTTATGTAAATGTAAAATAAATTTGTATATTACAGTAAACCGTTTAAAATTCTATACTATATAGACTGTAAGAGGCGGATGGAAAATGGCGGTCATAGGGAGTAGTAGTGTGTTGACGTGTGGAAAGTTTCACGGAAAGGAAGAGGTGGAGGAAGATAAGGAGAAAGGTGTGGGAAGAGGAGGTGATAGAGGATAACCGGAAGAACTCGAGGAAATGGAGGAGGATATGGGGATGCAGGACAAAAGGAGTTTCACAGGTGAAAAGAAGTCAGGATTTCGGAGTTAAGGTGCTTGGAGCAATGAGAGGAGAGAGGGAGATGGTGGCGACGAGGAAGGCAGCAGAAGAAAGAGGAACTAAGGAATGATCGATAAGGAAGTGATCGATAAGGAAGTGATCGGTAAGGAGGAAAGAGTCAGAGGTATTCGTACGTATCGGCCAGCAGCGGGTATGAGACGCTGAGACAACAAGTGGTGGCGACACAGGAAAGCCGGCAAGCCACGTGCGCGATACATGTGCCGTGATAGGTTAGTTGGATACGCAGTGGTGCATGGAGAGCAATAGCTGCGAAATAGTCACTTGATAAGAGAGAAATAAAAATGGCTTGGGAAGACGAGGTGCTGAAAGAATTGAGAGGAATAGGGAAAGGACTGAGAGGTGTGGAAAAAGAGCTGAGATTGCTGAGAGAGAAAGGACTGATAATAAGGGAAAGAAAAGGGAGTGAAAGTGATAGGTTAGAGAGTGAGGAGGTAGAGGAGAGAATGAAGGACGAGACAGGGGCTGCAAAGGAGGAGGAGGAAGAGAAAGAATGAAAGAGGGAAGGCGCTTGGCGAAGGGAAAAGGAAGCAGAGGAAAAAGAGAAGACAGGCGAAAGTGTTGGGGGAAGGGGGAGGAGAGAGGTGACAGGTGACAATGGCGTGAGGAAGAGAGAAGACGGTACGAAAAAGGAAGAGGAGACAAGGGGAAGAGGAAAAGTTGGTGGAAGTAAGGGGGAAGGAAGAAAGAGGATGGAGATGTGGATCAAGAGTGAGGGGGAAAGAACAGTGGAAATTGCGAAGGAGCTGAAGAGACTCAAAGCGAAAGGACGAAGAATAACGGAGAGAGATGAAGAGGAAAGCGAAGAGGAAGAGGAGAGGATTGAGGAGGAAGTCGAAGAGAAGACGGAGAGGAGAGTAAAGGAAAAGAAGAGAGAAGACGTCGCGAGGAAAGAAGAGGAGGTAGGGGGCAAAGGGAGGCGGGAGGAAGTGAAAGAGGGAAGGGAAGGAGAGCGGCGACGCGTGATAAGATCGAGGAAGGGAAGGGAAATGAGAGGAGGGAGAGCAGGGAAAAGGAAGTGAAGGAAGGATAGAGGGGTGAAGGGGAGGGACGTGAGAAGAAGGAAAAGGGGGAGGAGAGAAGGATGGAAGAAAGTAGGAGAGGGGAGTTTATCGAGATAGAGGAAGACAGGGGATCGAGGGGTGAGAGAGAAGAGGGTAGCTGGTCGAATTGTACGGAGGAGGAAGAGGAAGAAGATGCGGTAAAAGAGGTATGGAAGAGGGTGAAGAGTAGAATAGATGAGGAGAGGAGAAGAAAAGAGAGAGAAGGAACAAGGGGGCTGGTAGGGAAAAGGGAGAAGGAGGAATTTAGTATGGAGGGGGATAGAAGGGAACAGCTTTGAGGAAAGATGTGGATGTCTGAGGGGGAAATTGGAGATAGTTTTGGGAAGAAAGGTAGGGGTAAGGGGTGGAGGAGAGATTCGGTGAGGGGGGAAAGAAAATATTGCTAGTCGTGATGGAGAAAGAGGAGGATAGGGATGAAGTACTGGAAAGAAAGGGGGAGATATGGGGGAGGTGGAGGATGAATGTGGACGAAGATTTGACGAGGGAAGAAAGGAAGATGAAATGGAGAATTAAAGAAAAGGCGAGGATAGAGAGGAGTAAAGGGAGTTGGGTAGTTTTTGACAGTAGAAGATTATGGATAGAGGACAGGGAATGGAAATGGGATGAAGAGAAAGAGATTTGGGAAGAAGGCGAGGGAGAGTAGGGATAAAAGGGGATAGAGGGAATGCAGTTAAGGAAAAGGTTGGAGGGAGATGGAGGGAGATGGAGGGAAAGAGAGGAAGATGTCTCGGCGTTTGTTGACTTTTTAATAGGTTACAGAGACCCAGGAAGGCCAAGCTATAGGAGCAAAGAAGGAGCGAGACGTACGGAAGAGAGGATGAAGGAAGGAGGAGGAGATGAGAGGAAAAGAGAGAACAGACATGCCGAGACGGAAGGAACGAGGGACGAGGGAACGAGAGGGGAGGGCGTATGGCTTTATATGTTTCAGATGTCTGACAAACCAGGATAGAGGGGCATGTAAGGAGAGAGAATACGTAAAGAAGAAGAGGGTAGGTGAGGCAGGAAGAGGGAGAGGAAGGATGGAGAGGCAAATGGGATGGAAGGACGCAAGGAAGGAGAAGGATAGAAAGATGAGGAAAGCAGAGGGGAGAAAAGGACGATGGAAAAGGGCAAGGAGGGTTTGGTGGAAGAGTGCCGTGGAGAGGGGAGGGGGGTTCGTAGTATGTAAAGGTCGCTAAGGGCCAGGTCGCGGGGGAGAGGGGAATATTGTGTGTAAAAGGTTTGGGTACGCTCCTTGAAAAAGCGCCTTGTAAACCCTGAGGGGATATACAATAAACATATCTAATCTATATAGACTGTAAGAAATTATAAAACTTGTATGAATTTTTGATGCATATATAATAAATAAACGATAATTATCAATATGAAATTAAATTGCTTCATAATAATGTATAAATAATTCTGATTTTTTTCCATTCTTTTCTTTCAATGGGCTAGACGAAATAGCTCACGACATTTATACTAATTTGATGCCTCTAAAAACTGTCTTCGAAGATGAAAAACCTTATACTTCAATGCAAAAGAACTCTACACAGTCCCAAATAAAAATTAAATAAAAGGTTCTGTGCGATCGTGGGCGCGTAATCGCGAGGAACGAGTGTTAGATCGACGGCACAACGAACAAAAGAAATAAAAAGAAACGTGAACTGAGTTTGACGAAAAAAAAAACGGACAGTATATTCTGTACAAATTATTTACAACAATTATATACAGTTCATTGGTTCGCGAAAGGGTGCGTTAGAACGCGATTTCGAACGATTCGAACGTTCTGTGCTAGACCGAAGTGCGGCGAAAAAATCTTCAAATGCGGAAATCTGCTATAAATAAGTGCTCTAAGCGCGAGTGGGACTGCGAAAGTGCCCGCGAGTGGTTTCGGGCACGCACTTTTATAAAATCCGCCCTTCTAGAAGATTCACGACAGTCATAAATCACTTTGAAGTGATCACAAAGGCGACTGTGAATCTTCTAGAAAGTCGGAGGGCAGAAGTGTTTATATTTTTATTTGTTGGCCGGTTGCCCGTTGAAAATTCGGGCCATCGGCTACTTTCGAGATTCGATATGCGCGAATCGAAGCAATTTGCGCGACGCGCGCAGTGACGATAAGCGCGAGATGCGCGCAGTGACGATAAGCGCGAGATGCGCGCAGTGACGATAAGCGCGAGATGCGCGCAGTGACGATAAGCGCGAGATGCGCGCAGTGACGATAAGCGCGAGATGCGCGCAGTGACGATAAGCGCGAGATGCGCGCAGTGACGATAAGCGCGAGATGCGCGCAGTGACGATAAGCGCGAGATGCGCGCAGTGACGATAAGCGCGAGATGCGCGCAGTGACGATAAGCGCGAGATGCGCGCAGCGCGAGTCCGCAGCTTATCGCGCGCGTTACGAATCGCAGGACCGCGGTTTTGATTGTGAGCGCTAATATTCAAATTAATTATCAAACATATATACATATATACATGCAGGGGGTAACTTGCAGTTTGTTAAGTTCATTTCTGAACAGGCTCGATTGATAAGATAAAAAATGAGGGGAAAAAAGGCCAGTTGGAGCTAGGACGCGGTAATTAGCGCGTAGACAATATGAGAAAACAAAAAGTGTCTTCTAATTGTAAATCGTTACTTATGTATTGTCTCATTTGCTGTACAGACGTCATGTAGGCTAGTCTTCCGTTATATTTATTTTGACTGGGCTTCCTGGCTCTTTACTTGGACGTCTTATTCCGCTTGACTACCTTTTAATTTCTTTGACTCTTTTTATCGTAAGTTACCTTTATTCCGGTATTCTATTAATTACTTTTTCCGACATCTACATTAATTTCATTTGTTTCCTTTTACAGACATTCTTTTGTCTCTCTCGATTTTTCATCTTTTACTCTCACGTTTATGAGTTGTGAGCGTTCGTCTCAATTTCGGACCATCACACTCGTACTGATGTGTTCAAAAGGATTGTTTTAATATGCTTGGACAACTTTTATACGGACGTTCCGCTTCTCGGATTGTTTTAACGCGTGGTCAATTTTTTGGGTGAGTGCGCTCGCTGTGACTTTCTATCGCTTTATCACTTGCGTTCTTTTAGCGACATTGTACAACAGCGATTATCATTCCACATTGTAGCGTTATTAAAAAATTTTTTCATTATGTCACGTTTAACACTGATTCTAATTTATTATGTCGTTTCCGTTTTTTTTTTAAGTTATTTATTATTTTACGTCTATTTGACACCGTTTTCATTACATTATGTTTGTTTCCGGTATAATTTACAGCGTTTTAATTTATAATGTTTTAACCTATTAGGTTGCGTCCGTTTCAATAGAACATTCTTCAATTATTGCGTCCGTGTTATTAGCAAGTTTGTCATGTTACGGTTAAGTTAGTCGACCTTATTACCATGTTACGGTTATTTTAGTTCATCTTATTATCTTTATCATTGAGAAGGATCCGAATTGGATCGAAACGTCTGATCAATCTTTATTAAATGATTTTACAATTAGAAGACACTTTTTGTTTTCTCATATTGTCTACGCGCTAATTACCGCGTCCAGGCTCCAACTTTTTTCCCCCCATTTTTTGTCTACACAGTCCATTTTACAACCATCATTGATATCCTTAGATAACACTCCAAAAGGTCCTTGTAGACCTAGTTATAATATAAATACAAATTTGAACGTTAATAATTTCGACGCAGCGATAGGTAATATTAATATAATCGTCTCCTATGATATGGGCTGGAGTAAGCGTGGGAACGAAAGAAACAATTATAGTCTAAATGGTTATGGTGCAATAATTGGTTTTTTGAATGGAAAAATTCTAGATTTTAGAACACGGAATTGAAAATGTAAATTATGTGATAAGGGCCGAAAAAAAGAAGACCATGATTGTCGATTAAATTTCCATGGAAGTGCCAAAGCTATGGAAGCTGATGTAGATGCTAAGCTAATAAATGAAAGCACTATTTTAAAAGATGTAGGTCTAAACGTTCGGGTGTTGATCGGCGACGAAGATAGTTCTACAATCGCAGCCGTTCGTGGAAATAACAAAACAATATTCAAGTTAGCCAAGACTAATCATCTTAACATTTTTCAAAGGATTTATACGAACTACAGAAGACATTTAAAGAAATGGAAAAACGTGATGTAATTTCTCATTTAAAGAAATGTTTTACCTGTGCTAAAGCACAAAACAAAGGAAAAAGTACAGAATTAGCCAGTACTTGACGTACAATACCTGACCATATTTGGCGAACATGAAAACTGCGGCACATGGTGTCACCGCGATTCCAATGACAGCATTAACACTAAGAAATACGATAATATTGAAAGATCCTACATTATATACAGAATTTTTTTCAGGTAGGTGAACCTGGAACCACACTTAAAAAAAATCATTTTTCAATACAGAAAATGTTAGTATTTTGTTTGCAGTTGTTTGTAGTGATTTTGCTTTACACTTTTTATAGTAGTGGACCTTTCCATCAAACTCGTGGTGGGAAAATTAAGGGGAGAAGATGGCACTAATTTCTCAAATCCGTTTTTTCCATGTAATTAAGAATTGTTTGTAGTTGTTTGTAGTGATTTTGCTTTAGTTTGCATTTGTACCGTTTAAAAATTACGAACATTTAAACAATTCGGAAAGAATAAACTTTGTTAATTATCAAAATTTCGTAAATCCATTTTTTTCCATCTGATTCAGAATCGTTTACAGTTGTTTATAGTGATTTTGCTTTTGTTTGTAGTTGCACACCGTTTGAGATATAGTTGCAAGTAAACAATTCGAGAAGAGTAAACTTTGTTAATTATCAAATATTCTCAAATCTGTTTTTTTCATGTGATTCAAAATCGTTTGTAGTTGTTTGTGGCAATATTGCTTTTAGTAGAATTGGCTCTTCAAGGCATCGATAACAGATAGTCTTACATAAGAACATCAACGACCATACCAAAAATAGAATTTTTAAACATCGTCAAATTTATTCTGACATCCACATATTTTTGTTTCGACAACACTATTTATAAACAAACATTTGGAACTCCCATGGGATCTCCATTATCTCCCACCATAGCGGATATAGTGTTACAAGACATCGAAAATAAAGCTCTTTACAAAATAGGTACAAAACTCCCTATATATTATAGATATGTTGATGATATTCTGCTAGCAGTTCCAAAAAATTCTATTCAATTTATTGTCGACACTTTTACCTCTTACCATGAGAGGATTCAATTCACAAGTGAGATAGAGACAGATCGTAGTCTAAGCTTTTTAGACATCAAATTAAAAATCGAGAATCAAAACATCATTATAGACTGGTATAAAAACACGCATTCAGGCAGATACCTCTCATATTATTCAAACCATCCTATATGCCACAAAATTGGCACAATATACAGTTTGATAGACAGAGCGATGCTTCTATCTCACCCACAATATCATGAAAAAAACATAACATTGGTCATCAACACACTCATGGAAAACGGTTATCCCCTAGATTTTATCTTTAAATATACCCATGTCAGGATTAAAACTCTGATATCCACAAAATTAAAATTCAATCACGGAGCGGTGGTAAACAGAGATGAAAAAGAAAAAAGCAACAGATTCATAGCGGTTCCTTATATAAAAAATCTATCAGAATTTGTTTGCAACTCATTTCGAGGAACAGAATTTGCGGCGGGTTACAAATGTTTCAACCGCCTAAACAAATTCATTAAGGTACACAAGGACATTACACCCACAGAATGTAATAATAATGTTATTTATAAAATCCATTGTAAAGATTGTACCGCATCTTACGTAGGTCAGACCAAACGACAATTAAAAACAAGAATACATGAGCACAAGATCAACATAAGACAACATACATCAAACCAATCGGTAGTATCCCAACATATCACTGATTATAAACATAACATGGACTGGGATAATGTAAAAATCTTAGACCATGAAACTAATTATTATAAAAGGTTAATTGCTGAAACTATTCATATAAAACAACAAAAAAAGTCTTAATGCTATGGATGACACGGAATATCTAGATAGATCTTATTTTCCGTTACTTGAATCCATCGGCAATACAAAAACATAACTTTCAATAATTGTTTTTGAAACTTGGTCTCACCTACTGAAAGATATATAAAGCGCGGTTCTACACATATACCACTCTGTCCGTATCGAATGTCCGCAATAACAATGTTATCAAATTTTTATATACTTGACAAATTTTATCATACATATAACTCTAAATCATACTGTTACAGTTTTATTAAGTGACTTTAACTCTTACATTTAAATTCTTTGACAATTCACAAACAAGGTGAAATAAACTATTAATGTAAAAAGTGCAACAATACACCAAACTGGTCCAATCACGCAATATTGTTATAGTTTGACAAGCTACTAAACGATGATACCGAAACAGACACCACACCATCACCCACTTAAATCACATAGGGTGAGTCAATATAGAAACAACAACACACACATACATTATCGACACACAGGATTTGCGCAAAAAATACCCAGCATTCCACATTCATTTAAATTTAAATATTTAATTTACCATCATTGTAAAATTCACTCATTAGATTACGGCTGAAGAGACACAAGTAAGTGTCGAACCGTTCCGTTCCAAGGATTTATGTATATTTTTTACTAACGAAATAAAGTTATTTTAATTGTAACAACCTTATTTGCTCGTTCAGGCTATTTTATATTTACAATTTAATATTGCTTTTGTTTGTAGTTGTACAGTTTAAAAATTACAAATGTTTAAACAATTCGCCAAGATATAACTTTGTTAATTATCAAGATTTCTCAAATCCAGTTTTTCCCATGTGATTCAGAATCGTTTGTAGTTGTTTGTGGTGATTTTGTTTTCGTTTGTAGTTGCACACGGTTTGAGATATAGTTGCAAGTAAACAATTCACGAAAAGTAAACTTTGTTAATTATCAAGTATTCTCAAATTTGTTTTTTCCATGTGATTCAGAATCGTTTGTAGTTGTTTGTAGTAATAATGTTTTTGTTTGTAGTTGTACCGTTTAACAATTACAAATGTTTAAACAGTTCGCCAAGAGTAAACTTTGTTAATTATCGAGCTTTCTCAAATCCGGTTTTTCCCATGTGATTCAGAATCGATTGTAGTTGTTTGTAGTAATTTTGCTTTCGTTTGTAGTTGTAGCATTTAAAAATTACGAATGTGTAAACAATTCGTCAAAAATGAACTTTGTTAATTACCAAAATTTCTCAGCTCCGTTCTTTTTCATGTGATTCAGAATCGTTTGTAGTTGTTTGTAGTGATTTTGCTTTCGTTTGTAGTTGTAGCATTTAAAAATTATGAATGTGTAAACGATTCGTCAAAAATGAACTTTGTTAATTATAAAAATTTCTCAGATCCGTTTTTTTCATGTGATTCAGAATCATTTGTAGTTGTTTGTAGTGATTTTGCTTTCGTTTGTAGTTGTAGCATTTAAAAATTACGAATGTGTAAACGATTCGTCAAAAATGAAATTTGTTAATTATCCAAATTTCTCAGATCCGTTTTTTTTCATGTGATTCAAAATCGTTTGTAGTTGTTTGTAATGATTTTGCTTTCGTTTGTAGTTGTAGCATTTAAAAATTACGAATGTTTAAACGATTCGTCAAAAATGAACTTTATTAATTATCAAAATTTCTCAGATCCGTTTTTTTTCATGTGATTCGAAAGCGTTTGTAGTTGTTTGTAGTAATTTTGCTTTTGTTTGTATTATAGTTGTACCGTTCGAGTTATAATTACTTGTTGCAAATTACATGTGATGGGGTGGTAGTCGGGAAAGTCCCCAGATAACCACTAGCGCCACTTGGCGGTAAAAGGCAATCTTTTAGTAATCTTAATAATTATAAATTTATAAAAAATTATTGAAAATGATGAATTGTGTCAGTTGGATAGATTTGTAATTAGTAGAACTCTGGCATATTCATAAATATACGTTATATTAATTATATTAGTCTCTCTCCAATTAGTTCCCTTGACTATCGCTGGTGGCACCTAGATCAATGTTTGCCTGCGTAAGAAGGCTCCACTTCTGCTGATGTAGACAGTTTTGGTCGACATTTTGAACTGCTTCAGTTTTTTCCATATCAGTGATAAAATCTGAGATTAGCGTGTAGCTGTTTTCATTAAAATTATTATTAGTAATATTAAGTAGTTATTACTTTCTCAACATAAATATATATGTACATACACATGTAAATGTATGTAAACAAATATTTGGACAGGTCTTTTTTTAGGTTATGTACTCTGTGAGGTTATCAATTGGTCCTCAATTAAAATAAATTTGGATATCTCTAAATTTTTCTATCACAGTTAGGTTATTACCTTAATAGTTTTTTAATTTTTCAAATGGCCTTATTCGATATTTTTACTTATTATATTTTTACATATTGATTATGAACTCATTATTTCAATTTTGTTGGTCCTATTCTGTATTTCAGCGGCTTCTTCAAGTGTCGAACAATTGTTTTAGAGGGAAATAACTGAAAATGCCTCGTAAGCCTAGAAAAACGCCTGACGAAATTTATCAAGCTTTAGAGGGTTCGAATTTCCGCTAAGAAAATGGTAACATGGTTCCGTGGAATGTGGTCCAGTCTGGGATGTAAATGCTACCATCTAAAAAAATGATACCATCCTAATAATACCATCATCTAAAAAAATGTTTATGCTGCGTATTAATATAGCGCATTTAGTAAAGCTTGTTACTCGCTGGCTGTGTTTAAGAAAACATCTGAGCTTAAAACATTTCTTTATACGATGTGTTGGCATACTCACCAACCAAACGTCTATTAAAGAGTTCAGACAATTGCTTATTGATATTTGATGTGACTTTTTCTGAACAAAATGGTGAAGAAGATAATCCTCAGTTGTCATAGTTCTTGTTAACGATTATTGAACTTGATTTAATCGGTCCATTACAAACGCAATTCGCAATAATATTTTATAGAATGAACTACATACATGTAAATCACAAATATTGTGCTCTACAAATGCAGTAATATCTCATGAAATAAACTTCGAACATAAAAATAGTACATATCATCTAATACAAATTTTTTTCTATGGGCATTATTGCGTTTATCGTTGATAGTATTAATAGTAATTTTGTTTGAAATAAATTGTTTATTTTCCAACATTGTATTTAATAATCTTTCATTGTATTTAATAATCGTTTTTTATCATCTATATATCTATAATATTTATATATATCAATATTTTTAATATATTATATATATATATTTTATAATCTATATATCCATAATAATATCTATTTTTATAATCTATATAATCTAGATACATTATTATCACACTAATCAATGGCATCAGTAATCATTATCACATCTTTAAAAAAATACTGAAATGTTTTAAATTTTAACATAAAATAACAAATGAAAAACTTTGTTTTCCATCAGTATTTTTTGCGGAACTTTTTTTGCTATCGATTTGACTGTTATCCCGTCATGAATTTCCCATTTTCCTGTGTCTTCTAACATAGAACCGGTAATGACCCATTACGCCGGACATTTTAATATATTCTATTACGGCTACAAGACGGTATGCAGAATTTGCAAAATTTAAATTCACTGGCGTGTCGATCAGATGAAATTTTTGCGTATATTCTTGAATAAAACCTTCACGATACGCAGCAAGTGGCCACTGCAACACTTCGATATCAATAACGAGATGCAAGCCGCCAAAAATGTGGACATTTTTTTCAACTCTACATCGCCGACATTTATAATTGGAATTAGATGCAAATACATTGAGACTCCTGCAGTCCATTCAATCCGTTCTCACAAAGGGGAGTCAAATTTACCATAATGGTTTTATAGGATACTATTTTTGTAGATTTACATTTTGGACATTCTAATTGATATTGGACACTTTCTTCTTTTCCAAAGCGTGAGTTGGTTAAGTTACCAGTTGTTGAGATTACAGTCAACAACATTCTCTTTAGAAGGTGGTTTTATAGAAATTATTAATTCAGCCCTAGAACGATATATTTCTTGATTTCGTCCACATTCTGTAAATTTTTTTACGAACATCATGAAAGGAGTCTTCAATTCTTTCACCGCCTGCTGATATTTAATCCAATCAACGATCAGCATGCGTTAAAGCATCGAATCCACAAGTATTTATAACTTTTACTTTGCCGAGATGTTTTTATTGGACAAAGACTATTACCATTAATTAATAATGGCAATTTGTGGCAAATCTTTTGGGTTGGCTAATTTGTTTTTAATATCTGGACATAGTCGAAGGTAGGTACCTCTATATTTCTTCTTATATAAACCTTTCCAATTTTCTATTTCGTTTAAATGCGCATTCATATTCAATGTGATGTCTTTTAAAGTTTCTCTAGAATCAGTCTTTTTCTCATTTTTGTCGACAGCTTGATTAGTCCATTCCAGTCTTGTTGAACAAAATTGAGGACTCGTATTTAGTGTGAATAAATTTTCCGTTTGTTCATTGAATGTCTGTATAGGATCTGATGTACTTCGAAGACTTAATCCTACAAAAACAAAATTGATTCTTTTTGTTTACAAGAAATATAAATTTACGCAACTATGATTACGCAACTACTTATTTATTACTATATTGATATTTGATAAATTCTTTGAATAATTGTTTATTATGGCCTTAGATGCTTCTGAGTGTTGCATCAATTTCCTCGATAGATGATACTATAAAAGCGCAATAAAACAATTTAGAAAAACGCAAAACCACCTAGTAAAAGTGATTCATCGCGTTCTGGCTTTACCGATTTAGTTGAAATTACAGAACTTATTTCAAAAACTTGGCTTAAAAGAAAGGAACCAATGATTTTCTGTACAATTATTTTAATTGAATAGCATTTTACCTGCATCATCTTCGACAACTATTGGTTCAACATGCTGAGGTATATGCGTAAGTGAATTTTTGTCAATATCGGAAAACATTTTGTGTGTTTTTGACAGTTATACCATGATTTTTTAGATGAAGATTCTGTGTGATTAATGTTTTTTTCCCGACTTGTTGAAGAATCATCTGCTTGAACTGTGCACTCATTTGACTCCGATAAATCGATAAAAGAATCTTCTATTGTATTTATCTCTTCATTAAACAAGACATTCTGCGTTTTTTTATTAAATCGAATGGATTCTTGCTCCACTGCTTGCAATTTTACAGTACCCGACAATGCTCTGAGGTGCTTAACACTACTTTGTCAACTCTTTCATTCTTTGCACTTAAAATATTATGCTTCAGACTTTTAAAGTAACTCTCGCTTCTTGCTGAAGAAGACGTATACATTATTTGATACTGCTGTATATGTTTGTCATCGTATAACCTCGGCATTATTGCTGTCCATAGCACAAAATACTCAGATAAGGTTATCAATCTTTTTCCAAAATCTTCGCTAAAATAGGGATTTAACATTCCATTCTTGCATATAAATCCCTTAGCGACATTCTCAACTTCACCAAGAAATTTTATAATTGGACGGCTAGATTCTTTTTCTTCTCTAAAACTTTGCTCGAAATCATCACATTCAATATAGAAGTTCTCATTTTTGTCATTAGTTTTAACTTCATCCGATGGGATCATTAAGTTCAATAATCGTTGACGAGAACTATTGTTCTACTAATTACAAATCTATCCAACTGACACAATTCATTTTCAATAATTTTTTATAAATTTATAATTATTAAGATTACTAAAAGATTGCCTTTTACCGCCAAGTGGCGCTAGTAGTTATCTGGGGACTTTACCGACTACCACGCCATCATATGTAATTTGCAACAAGTAATTATAACTCGAACGGTACAACTACAAACAAAAGCAAAATTACTACAAACAACTACAAACGCTTTCGAATCACATGAAAAAAAACGGATCTGAGAAATTTTGATAATTAACAAAGTTCATTTTTGACCAATCTTTTACACATTC